>WOGO01001149.1:0-19254 GCA_015342085.1 Leptinotarsa defecta | reverse complement strand
TATTTTATATCTGTATTTCATATGTACTGACTTGTCCAATTGCTTTTTTTAAGCTCTTTCAATGGATCAATAAATATTTGATTGATTTTGATTTTGAATAGACTTTACATAATTTATTTCTTTCAGTAGCGTGTAAAATGAATTGTATAAGTATATTCATGTGTGAATATCAGGATTAATGTACATGATGTCAACTTCAAGAAATGATTCCTCTGAAAATCTTTTTTTTTCTAAGCAGTTACACACCTACGTATGGGCTACAGAAAGATGGCGCACCAAGTTCGAACATACCTGAAGAAGCTATTATATAGTGAAACAGGTATTGTGATTTTGAATACTGTTCGAAAATCTCACAGTATTACTTCATGGTCTGGAAGTATTATTGAATTCCACCAGATATCATAAGTACCCTTCCCCAATCGACAAACACCATAGAGTTCCACAAAGTTCAATCTTTGCACTGATTTTATTCTTCGACACCATTTTCTCCATACTGACTTGCCCTGGAAGATTTTTTCAGTTCCTTGAAAAACTAATTTTGTAACATTGTTCGTTTAATTTTTCAACAATTCAGAAATGTCGGAGATGTCATCAATCATGTCTTATATGCATGATTGATGACTTGTTTATTTTGTGGTAATACATGATTACTTTAATGAAATGAATATAAACACAATTTGGCAGACATTTTCATGGATACACTAGAAAATACCCGCATCCTTGATAACCCCCTTTCTCAGAAACAAATTGTGTTTTGGTTCAGATATGTTGATAACGTACTGGTTGGTTTTAATGGTTCAAACAGACAAATTAATCAATTCTCAAACTTTCTCAATAGTCTGCATAACAAACTTAAATTCACATTAGAAATCGAACAAAACAAGGAGCTTAACCTCTTAAATTTAAATATCTCAAGAGTCAGAGTCAGTGATGCTTTTCAATTCAATATCTACCGGAAAAACACATTCGCAGACTGTACAATTCCCTTTGACTATTTCAGTCCACTCTCACATAAGTTATAGGCGTTTTGGTCAATGATACACAAAGCTTTTGCAATACCTTTACCTGAAATGAATTTCCAAGATGAACTAAAAATAATCAAGCAAATTGCAGTCAATAATCAGATAATATCAGGGAAAACTCATAAAACACTTATGAGTAAATTACCTATACTCAGGTAAACTTTCAAAAAATATTCAAAAAATATTCAAAATTACTGCTCTAAATACAAAATAACATCCCCTTTGTTGAATGCAAAACCCAAACGAGATAGGATGAAAAAAATCAGGTATATATAGAATAGAGTTAGGCGAATGCTCTGCAGGATATATAGGCCAAACCGGTAGGAATTTTGACGTGAGGCTCCGTGAACACGTCTGTTTGGACAAAAAATCTACTATTTATGAACATATACAAGAATCAAAACACAAGATAAATAAAGATAACCTCAAAATCGTACACATATGTAATAAAGGGGACAATGAATTTGTTGGAAGCCATGGAATTCAACAAATTGTTTAAAAACCTGAAATATATACCCCTAAACGAGTAATTCTATTTATGTAAGTCTCCATTATCGAATTTATAAGTTTAACAACCCCTATAATCTTCAGTGTTGAATTTTAAAGTTGGCACCCTGTTCAACGTTCAACTACTTGTCTTTCTATCTCACCTAAAAACTCCCTATATAACCGAGTTTTCGAATTTCACATTTTAGTTTTATACTAAATATAAAACTAAAAGTGAAGTAAGTAAAACTAAAGTAAGTATCAAATAATGGGGTTAAACCCGAAACCGGTCGTATAAATAAAATTGACTAGTGGTAATTAGACAAAAGTGTTTTTATTCATTGAAGTGCTTATGTCTCAGTTTTAATAATGAATTGTTAATCCGCTTAAACATTATGTTACCCGATTCATAGAAAACAAATCTATTGACTTGCCGATTTTCAAGAAAAGTTACTTACAAAGATTTGTTTTCTTCATTGGCCCTAAATTATATCATTCACTACCTTTATGTGTGAAGGAATTGAGAAGGGAGAAAGATTTCAAAACTAATGCTAAGGAACTCATAGAGTCAAATTAAATTAATGTTAATCTTTTATTCTGAAAATAATGTTGAGCTGATGATACCTATAATTTTAAATAACTATCAAATACTTACCTCATAAAAATGTCTATACCTCTTTGCTTTTTATCTGAAGTCAATATTTACTGATCACTCGTCTGATTCATAAACTGTATAAACTCTAAGTATATTCTTTGGATGATCATTAAGAAGTGCAAAACACAAGCATCCCAGGCTTAGTTTGTATTCTTATTGATCGAAGGAATACAATGATTGTTAAGTACTTGTATTCGCAAATGAACGATATACATATGTACTAAATGTAATAACTCCTAACGGACATGTATTGTGTGATATTCTATTCAGATGAATAAACGAATTTGAAAAAATCTATGAATGAAGAATTTAAATTTTCAGCTTTTGTTCCTTTTCCAATCTCGCCATATCGAATAAAAATTTCAAGCGATTCATTTCATTCATTGAGGTATTAATCACTTGATATCGTATATTCATTGAAAGAAGGCCAGTAATGGTATAGGTGAAATTCATAAATGAATCCTACAGCAATCACAGATTATTTCCTTGAGAATTTCGCCAAATCTTATCTCCAACGATATTAGTGATATAATTTGTGATACATCGATAGGTCATCACATTTGTTGGCAGAAATAAACAAATTAGATTAAAAACGCTTCCTGACGTATTCAAAAGTGATCCAAGGACAAGACATCCGAGTATCCAGAATGGTAGAGGAAAGCTTTGGACGAAAAGGAACCTTTTTCCAATTTTTCGCATCTCTGATTGGTGAGTACCACGAATTAGTTTGATGAAATCATTATCTCTAATCAATACGTCAGCTGCTGCCTGACTAGATACGAATCACGAAATCTAAACATTGACGCCTTTGTTTGAAATAGGTTACTAGATTTGTTAAAGTGAACATTAATCGGGCATAGAAAATGAATGGAGTTTCAGTTCCGAAATAGTATTGGATTGTTTCAAGTTTTGTCTGTTTTTAGAAGTCTATTTCGAATTGTAATATCTCAGACAATTTAATCGAAATGAGCGCACTTTGAATTGGTGCCAACGTACTACAATTCATTCTGTCTGCATAAAAATTGTGTGCTAGGGATTCGATGAGGTTGATGAAGGCCATTTATGGGATGATCCTGATTGACGAAAGTTTCATCGCTGAGAAAGTTATCGGAGTAATTGAAAAATTGGTAGTCGGTTGGTGAGAGCTCTGAAAAGTATGGTGGGTGAGGCAGGACTTCGACGCTCATTTCATTCAATTTTTGGGCAGTAATCTGTGACGAAATTTCGCAAACCATCGTCAAACAGGGGGTTCATCAACACTATCATTGCCAAATTACAGGTTAATTTTTGAACTGTTTTGGCAGCGCTTCGGTTCAATTTGAATTCTTACAGAAAATTTGAGCGAAACTTGCTCAATAACAGCATAAAGTAATAAGATGAAAAGAAGCAAAACATTGAAAGTCGGAAAATATTTCGACAGCATCAATGTAGGTACAGAATACACAATTCTCTTTCAATCAGTATATACCAGGACACTGTAAAATGAATATTTACTGGGAGATGGAGCTACATTAACACAGGACATTTAAACAGACAAAACCTTTGGAATAACCTAATATTTCACGTTAGAAGTCCGCAAGTCCAGACTTTAAACTAGAGCCTTGCTGCCCTGATGATACTGAAAAAGCAAATATTAGACTTGCTTGCGGTTTGTTTGTCACAGAATTACTTTCAATTTAATTACATTTTTTACTCATCTTGCAAAGGTCACATAATGGGATACCCACTTAGTCCTATTCTGGGAGAGATGTTCATGCACCATTTGGAGATAAAAATACACAGTAACCCATCGGTAAGAAGTTTCGTGTATTGGTATAGATATGTGGATGATATCCTGATATGGTTCACAGGAACGAACAGACAGTATACTAAGTTTTTGAGTTTCATCAATTATCTCCACCTTTCTCCATCTTATTCCATCTCCACAATAACAAAAGTTAACAACAAACATGGTTCTTCAATTTATCGTAAACCGGTACATACAGATATTATCATTCATGATTCGTCCACCCACCCGTATCAGCACAAACTAGCAGCTTTCAACAGTATGATCCACAGATCAACAATGATTACATAGCAGTCTCATACATTCTTTATTATCAAAAAAGTTATACAGCCAAGCTTTGAAGGAGGTTTACCCAATCCGAAAAGTAGAGGATAAGAGTTATAGAACCTTAACCTACTCAGGCCAACCCACCACAAATTTTTCAGATTTTCTGCACAACAAAAGAGTAAATATTGCTTTCCAAACCAATAACAACTTAGGCATGCACATTAAGAAAAACAAATATAAAAGTTCAGTTTCAGAAAAATCGGTGTATAAATTATCATGTGGGTCATGTCCGATGTTTCATATAGGTCAAACTGGGAAAACGTTCAAAGCCTGCATGAAGAAACACATAAATAGTTTCAAGAATGAAAAATAAATTCCACATATGCCACTCATTTGATCACAGAGGGACATGAGTTCAACCATGAATTCAAACCCCTCCATTTCCGGAAGAAAGGTTTAAAACTTAACCTATTGGAGAGTATATAAATGAACAAATTCAAAAATCCCCAATACCTTATGAACGATCAAACTGAATTGAATAATACGCCATTATTGAATTTGCTCATTTCCAGGTAAAAATAGTTGAGTATATTTATGATACTTCCCAAAAATGTATTCATAGAGTTAATGAATGCATACTTGACTTTTTCAGGTCATTAGAAAGTAGGCATAGTTGTGATTTAGAAGTAGCTTTTAGTTTACGCTTGTATAGTGGTGTCGCGGTTTTTGTAAAACCCTTTTATAGTGAAAATCATACAATAAACTGTATTAATTAGTTTTAATACTGATATTTTAATTTGAGTCAAGAAGCCGATCGCTGCACGACACGTCACGATTTCATTCTCACAGTACGTTATTTCTTGGAGAGCTACTCTGTTCATTGACGGGCAAATAAAGTGGAAAACAAGATAGTCTAAGAGCTCATGACAAGTTTCAAACAGGTATTTTGGGGCGTAAAAATAATATATAGAATGGAGCGTCTGGAAGGCTAAATCGAAACTCGTTACAACTGCGCAAGACGAAGTTGCTGCAAAAATATTCAACTAAAAAAAATTGTTCACTAGAATAAATATAAAGTCCTTCAAGATGAAAAAATGGAAGTCCTAGCTGTTATAATTTGTTTAAAATCATGGTCAGACTATCTCAAACTTCTATTAAATATATTTACCAAAAAATATTTAAGGGCAGTAAAAATTCTGATGGTATATTTTTCGAAAATATTTGAAAATATAAATGTGAAGCCAGACATAAATAATTGTTTTTAGTAACTGCCAGACAAGATTGAAGATTACTGTCGAGTTCGAGTGACAAATGCACAATGAAATAAACGACGTACTCCCTTTCGGATATTTCGTATACTTCAGAATCTCCAAAAGATCCAACGGCGTCATATCAGGTACTCCAGTATGCTATTCTGAGGAACCACGTCTGCCTATCTTCCGAACTGGATAATTCTCAATCAGTTATATCCAAACTACCTTGTCATAATGAGAATTTGCCCCCATCTTGCTGAAACGTACTGAATGAGCGGTTTGATATATGTTAAATGTAATAACAAATATAGAAACAACATATTTTTTTTATGATTGAACGGGCAATAATGTAATTTACGAACTTCTCAAGAAACAATACAAAATGCCAGAAATGAATTTGTTAACAGACTTCTTTAATTTCGGGAAATAAATACTAAGCATTTCAAACATTCATTGGGATAAACTGAAATGAGTTTTGAATGAAATTTTCATTGAAACTGTGATATTTATCGATAGTTGACAATTTCTAACAAGTATATGAAATTGGTCAGGTATGGCTGGTTTAATTCCAAAAATTACATCAGTATTGGATAGAATATTGATAGACCTATCAAAAGAGGTATCATTAGACCCCATTTTCATTACAAAATGTTGGTAGCCTCCTTTCGGCGAGAAGTGACATGACAATATTTTTTTCATCAAAAAGTATTGAAAACCATATTTTTTTATATAAATTGTGCCAGGCCTCAATAGCAGGTACCTTTCCAAAGTTCAAAGGAGGGACTTTTTACGTCTGCACTATATACCTAACTGAAATATATTATTTCATTTTCAGCAAATATGATGGCTGTGACAGATGGAATGAGCATGGGGTGGACAGCACCGATGATCCCGTATTTTATGAGCGAGAAGACTCACATAAAAATGACTAGAAACCAAGCTGATTGGTTGGAAAACTCCCTCCTGATCGGTGCCTTTGTCGGACTACCCACTACCATGTACTTCGTAGACAAAATCGGAAGAAGAAAATCCCTGATGCTCGCTACGTCTGTATTGATAATATGCTGGATTGCCGTTGCGATAGCAGATAGAGTGGAATACATCTATGTGGCAAGGTTTTTCAAAGGACTTGGCCTGAATATGGCCTTTGTAGCAGCTCCGATGTATGTAGGAGAAATATCTCACAAAAATATCAGAGGAATCCTTTCCAGTTCGATATTTGTACTAATGCTGATAGGGGTGCTGATTATATACAGCGTAGGCCCTTTTGTACCCTTTTTTGTACCTTCCATAATAGCTGGAGGCTTGTTACTCATCGAACTTGTGGTGTTTTTCTTCCTGCCAGAGTCACCCTACTATTTGCTGGTCAGAAATAAGGATGACGATGCTAGGAAATCTCTACTGAGGTTTGTATTTGTGTAAATCTCATTTTCCTATCAATCGAGGGCACTTCTTTCACACACAAGAATACTCTTCGTGAAGTGATATTCCACAATTATGTAGAGGTCATCTAAATCTAAATTATCTTAATTATTCTCCAAATTTTTTTCAGAAATCTTAGTGGCTCTGTTTATATCTGAAAGGGTTGTACATCCATGAGTCTTTCTCTCTTGAAAATTTTTTCTAATTCCTAAAAAGGAGTTTGTAAAAAAGCTCTCTGGAAAGGAGCAGTTGTGGCAAGGGTTGTACCTTGTACTCGTGTACAGGTCCAATTTTTGTTCATTCGGAAGCTCACTTATGGAAATCAGTTTTCAGCTTTTTGTTTTTTTTTTTGGATGCCAAAGTGAACAAGTTGTTTCCAAAGTCGTTCACTTTCATAATGAGCTCCAATCTATTCCATGAGTGTATAACGACTGTATTTGTACGATACTTATTCAGCAATGGCTTCGATCTAATTTTTCCTAATATCGTATCTTTCTTTTAGATTGAAATAACTATCCAGAAGATGAGGAAGTATAGTTACGGCATTTTTTGTTGTGGACAATGGAGTGTAAATTCACTCTGTTGCCTCCTCATCAAATTATATCTGTCATGTTCACTTTTGAAACACGAGTTACGGTTTTGTGAACTGTCTAGTGAAAATACCATAATGAAATGATAATGGAATAAATACAGTAATCAATAAATTGGTCAACATAGAACAGGAACGATCTGGCTAGTAAAACGCCAAATAATGTACGTCTTCTCCACACACTATCCATTGACTGCATTGCTTTACACAGTCTGATCCTAGAAAATAATTATTGCTGGCATTGCATACCTTATCAATTACTTTATGAGTTCATCAAAAATCAAAAAGTTTGATAAAAATGAAACAGTAAGGTCATTTGATAGTTTCTGGAAGTGCTGATATTCTTTCCTCACCAATCATGTTCTGAATTTCTTATAACAAACGTTGCTGCAACTTTTTTTAATAAAGGAGATCAAGGTTCCAAACGTTCGGATGTTCAGTCTTTTATATAACTGTTATAATAATCACACTGTATAGGAAGGCAAAGTTAGAGATCAGAGTATCTTCTGATAGTTCTTGTGGGTGGAAGAAGTGTTTTATAAGAACGGGGTTTTTCCTTCTTTCTGTCCTTCTTTCCTGCTATCAATGATATCAAAAATCATGGAGAAAGTCTTAAACCATCATATCCTCAAATATTTGGAAGTATTCAACATCTTAAGCGATTATCAATATGGCTTTCGGAAACCTTCTATCGTATGTCACCTATATTTGGAATAACGCAGTCGAAAAACATGGAGAGCCAAAAGCTGTTGCACTTGATATTTCTAAGGTCCCTGACCGTGTGTGCATGAGGGTTTGCTGGCCAAACTTCGATGCTATGGTTTATCGGATCACTTTTGTGTAAGTCTCTTCAGCTTCCTGAAAGAACGTTTCCTGCAAGTGGACATCGATAAATATCTCTCGAATAGGTACTTTCACCATCAACGCTGGTGTTTCCCAGGGATTTATATTGTCTCCAACTCTCTTTTTATTGTATATCAATGACTCATTGGACAAAACCGTATATTCAATATATTGCTTTGCTGACAACAGCACACTTGCCTCGTCATTCCATTTAGATTCCAGGACATCGGCTACGGAGGCATATCTTTAGCGGCAGCAGGAGGTTGCATATCCTAATGAGCATCTAGAAATGATTTCGAAGTGGGGTTGAAGTAACTAGGTTCAATTCAATGCCACAAAAACCCAGGCCACAAAAACCCAGAAAGATAATTGTCTCTGAACTGGATTTAATAATGTCAGGTCAGACAATTCCGCTTCCTGCTTCGATGAGTATTTTGGGGGTTTAAATGGACACTATTTTGTCTTGGCACAATCATGTCGCTGGAATTATAAAGGTCGCTTCTCAAAAGCTTGAAACACTGTTCCAAACCAGAAAACTGTATACACCTCAGTGACTTTTGATGCTTTTTGAAGCTCAGATCAGAACTTCTTTGGAGTATTATTCTCATGTATGGAGCTGTCCCCAAAAATACCCTGAAGTTGGTGGATTCTGTTCAGAGAAGAGTCATTAGCCAAATTGGAGACGCGAGTATCTTGATAGCCTGGAACATCGAAAAAAGGTTGGAGATTTGTCTCTCTTTCATAGATACTTTCACCAGAAATGTTCAAGTGACATGGCACATTTGATTCCACCAAGAGCGATACATATCAAAAATACGATTCAAATCCAATGTGATTCGCTACTTTCGCACCGCTCTGAGAGCGCCTAAAAGATTTTCTTGTAGTGCTTGTATTCGTCCTTGAATAAAATAAATGTTTGGGCGGGATTTTCCTCACAATTTGTATTCGAAAGTAACTTATATGCATGATCTTCACATCTTTCTAAAGAGTTCATTCCGAATTCAATCCCATCGGAAGTTTTCTACTTTTTTATATGAAGATGAGGAAGTAGAAAGCAAAAAATATTCCTTTCCCGATTGTAGGCAGTGTAATTCAAATCATCTGCCTGAACCACAGAAACATGGTTCCTCAACTTTAAGGGATGTTGTATATCACACGTCTTTCCATCATACATATTACTTTCCATTTTGCAACTCTGTTGAGTTGAGTTGAGAAACTTGTGCGAGCTAAGGACTAACGAGGTCTTACCTATTAACGTGTGATTCCTAACACGTTTTCATGAACTCTAATAGTTTTAGATGGGAAACATTCAAATACATTTTTGTTTTCAGATTCCGAGACAATCCAGCAGACGTAGAAGTAGAGCTTAGGGAAATGGCAGCCTCCTTAGAGGAAGATCGCAAGACAGAGAAGTCTTCGCTCAAAGACATTTTTCTAGTGAAAAGCTACCGAAAACCGATGACAATAATGATTGCGCTGAACCTGGCCCAACTCTTCAGCGGGTTTGAGGTGATTTTGATGAACCTGCACGAGATTCTAGATAGCGCCGGATCTATCTACGTCGGCCCTTCCTCGGCTGCTATAGTTTTTGCTGCGTTCATGTTGGTAGCTTCGGCTCTAGCTTCTCTATCAGTCGATAAATTCGGGCGCAAATTACTTCTTATAGTTTCCAGTATTCTCACTGGAGTGTGCCTGCTAACTCTGGGTTTGTACTTCAACTTAAAGCATTCTGGTTACGACATGACATCAGTCAGTTGGATTCCCATAGTAGCCGTGATGACATACGCTACTAGTTTCAAATTAGGACTTGGAGTGGTACCAATCGTGCTAACAGCTGAGATATTTGCTTCCAAAATCAAAGCTATAGGCATGTCCTTAGGCGATGCAGTGTATGTCGGAGCATCGCTGTTGGCTTTGCAATTATACTTTTCCCTGAAGGAACACTTAGGGATCCATATTCCGTTTTACATTTTTTGCTGTTGTTCATTGTCGACATCGTTATTTGTTTGGTTTTTCGTCCCTGAAACCAAGGGTAAGAGTTTGGACGAAATTCAGGAAATAATGAGGGGTGAAGTTGCTAAGAGTCCGGAGGAAAATGTTAAGCTCATGGAAGTGAAAGGGCAATAAAGTACTCACTATTTCATCAAGCAGGGAACCTGAAACAACACTGTCAACCGACATTCCAAAGTAAGGAAGATATATCGTATTAGATATGTGTTGAACATCGTACTGACTTTAATTCGCCACCGTGGTGTTTCTACGAAACACATGACACGTCTTTGTGAAGCATTTTATATGTTCAATAATTTTTTTCTCACTGCGAGATTTTCTCAAAATAATTTCAAAAACCGTAACACATGATTCACTGTACGATAGACTTTTCGGGTGTGCTTGAAAAAATGTTCATAACAGTTGTGCTGACATTTCGTAGGCTAACATTGGAAAAAATATATTTTTTATAAAATTTGATTTTATTGTTCAACATAGTTGTCTTCAAGGGCGATACAATGATTATAGCGGTCATACAATTATAGACTTTTTTTTCTTCTTTATTCAATATTGACCATCACTGACAGGATAGATCATTTTTGAGTTTATTTCTTGAACTTTTCAACAATGGATTGAACTCAACGATGCCTTGAACAAAAAAGATTTGTGCTACTAGAAGATAGTTAGGTAATAAATTATAAACGATTTTTGAAACAGAAATCATCGTTTGAACATAGTCTGTAGATATTGAAGCAATTTAACATTCATTATATACTCGTATATCTGTTTCACACCATTTTGTTCTCTTGTATCATACTAGTGGCATGATGGATAGGAATAGCAATTGGAAGTAGAGTCGAGTAAATCTACGCGGCTAGATTCCTCAAAGGTGTTGGACTAAACATGGCTTACGTTGCTGCACCCATGAACGTAGGAGAAATCGCACACAAAAATATTTGGAGCCAAATGTCTGGTATTGTTTTCACGTTAATGATGGTTGGAACTCTGTTAATCTACGTTTTGGGGCCTCTCGTACCTTACTATGTACCTTCGATTATAGCTTCTGTTTTACTCTCGTCAAATACCTAGGTCTTTGGGTGGATCGCCGACTCACCTGGGTAAATCACATTGATTACATCAAAGGCAAGTTGCAAATGAGGACAGCCAAGCTCTATCCTCTGATAAACCGTAAATCAAAGTTGAATCTTAAGAACAAGATTTTATTATACAACACGATGTTCAAGCCTGTCATCATGTATGCTTCAGGCGTTTGGGGACAAACCGCTCCGACAAATCTCTCCATTCTGGAGAGATTGCAAAACAAAATCATTAGGATGCTGGTGAATGCTCCATGGTTCGTGCGGAATGAAGCCATCCGCAGAGATTTGAAGCTGTTAACCATACAGCAGTCCATTCAGTTGAGGAATCAGAGAGTTTTCGAGTCAGCGGAAACTCATGATAACCCATTAGTTAGGGAAGCTGTAGATTACACTATAGACGACCCCACTCGATTCAGAAGGCCCCGTCGCTCGGTTGAGTGAAGGCCCCACGACGTCTGTTAAAATGAACAGTTTGTTCATCAATACCCCAGTCAGGAAGGGGTACACAAGGCCAGAGCGGCATAGATGTCATTGACCTTTATGCCGTTACCAAAAACACTCTAAATTATGAACCACTCGTCCTCCTGACGAGAGACAGTTGAAAGGGTACGGGAAGAGATTTTCAACCAGAATTAAATCAAGATAGATTTCGTCGTGCAGTCCAAACAACCCATACAGTGCGTTCCAAATGCTCCTTTGGCCGTTTCACATAACGAGCGCGGTCATTACTCAATCCACATCAATAAGGATTTTGTTAGCAGCAGATGCATTTCTTTTTTTATGTTGATTACATTACATTATTAGTGTCAGTTGTCATAAGAAGTTGATGTTTGTCCATTTTTCATTCCATTCCATTCATTTTCTAACAAATATTTCTGAACGAAAAGCTTATTCAATTTGGTCTAGTGCGATTAATTTTTAAAACAAAAAAAATGTCGAGAGTCCGTTCTAACACGGGAGCCAAGTTCCAACTGTCCTTAGATGCTCCAACCCTGGCAAAATTTAACCTCAAAAAACCCAGTAACTTAGTTTCTATAAAAATGTATAAAATATCCTTGGTGTGATCAAATGGAACTTTTTGCCATATAGAATATTTTGTCGAAAACTTTCGTTTTACGGCACTTTTGATGAAGAAATAATAAAGAGATTGTTTCAGGCTCCAATTCACAGTGTCGAATATACTTAAATGTGACACTGATTGACAATGCCAAATTGTTATTTACATTTGGGAATAAATTTATATTGGGTGGAAGATATTTTACATTATGGTCCTTAAATTGAAGATTCGAATACGAGCAACAGATTTCGATTATTTCTCCATCTATCAACGTGTGTACAAAGTTGGCTCAATCTAATTCTCGCGTCGAGAGTTTTTGACAAAACAAAAGCCAATCTGTTAAACATCAGGGCACAGAATTTCTGTTATAACGGTTTCTATGCATTTTTATAGTTAAATATTATTAGTTAGTGTCTGACTGATTAAATGAATTGAAAGTCTGTGTAAATATTTAAAATGGATGAGGAATGGGATATAGAATGTTCTGACGAAGAATTTAAAGAATGTAAAGGACCATGGGAACCTAACCCTGAGGAAATAGACCGACTATATACCATGTTAGTAAAAGGTGAAATGCAGGAACTCACTTGGAAATGTCCAGGGTATAAATCACCTTCTCCCGAAATCAATGAAGAGCCAGAACAGGAGCAGGACTCTAAAGAGTAAGATAATCATTTACTTGAATTCCAAGACATTTCTGTTTCTTTTAAAATTTGTAGACCTGAAGAACAGTCCGACTTTGATTTTATGGATGAAGTTTCCTCACCAAAACTGAAAATTCGCAACAAAGGAGAAGAAACATTAAAAGGAAGTGCTAAAAAGAAAACAGCTTCTTTGGATGGGGTTTTGAGCAATATGAGAAGACATAATTTGTTACCATCAAAAAATAAATAATTTTTGAAGTTAACCTTCCAATAGTTACGCTCGGTCTATCAGACCAGGTTGGTTCTATGATTTCATTTCATGGAAATAGGTTTCCATGATTAGTGCCTTCCTAACTATTGTTAACAGGTCTGTTAGTTCGAGGTTTTTTCTCACTTGATTTTTCCTTGAAGATAAAAAATATTACCAGAAAGAACAAGATGAAAAAAAAAAGCTTTTGTTAGAATAAACATTGAGTGGTAATGGTCCATCATAAATCTATTTTTTATGTATATAGTGGAGATATTCAGTTCTTCAAATTTGGTTTTGTAAGACAATATTGAATATTTTGATTTGTAGAGAATGAACTTTCATTTCCATCCACTATTTGTTGTACATTAACAATTCTGAAACTGAATATTTGAATAACCAATTAATTGCCTACAACCCAGAAAACAGGTAGATATCAAGCAAGCAGTTCGATTAAAATTGACTCGGACTGACTATCCAATTATTTTGCATTTGACTTTTTTCATCATAATTGAAACGTACTGATTATTTGGATGATGAAATTACTGAAGATTAACCTATAACTACATTCGACTATCTTAAAAATGAGCATATTTGATTAATACTACACTAATAGGTGAATAAACTGGTCAGGAAATGCTACAAAGAACTGAGACAAACAGATTGACTCTGTACTAGGTGCCAGGACACTCAAATATCATAGACAATGAAAAAGCTGATAAATGTGCTAGACACGGATAATCAACCCCATATATACACCCTGAACCAACTTGTTATTGAATCAAATAGGGAAGTGCAGCAGATTGAATTCAAAAGAGGAAATGTAATTATTGACTGCCTCTCCTTGTTTCATATTGAATCTAATAGCTTCAAAGAGGAGCCTTTGAAGTTATGCTGGCAAAAATAAAGTGGAGTATACCTTTCTCTTCAGTACGTCTATTGAAACTACTTTGATAATACTTCTTTGCATGATCTACACATCTTTGTATAGAGTTAATTTTTTTAAATTGATTCCTTCCTTTCTTTGGAAGATTCCCACGTTTTTTGTATCAAGATGGAGAAATAGGGTCAAAAACACTTTCCCAAAAATTAATCTCTTCTAAAAATATATTTTTTGTTTTTAACGCTTGTTTTGTTTATTGAACACTGTTTTTAAAGCCAACTGCTTACAAGAGGGGCGTTATAATAACTCCCGCTTTGCTTCAAACTGTTCAAATGTAAAATTATATCAACTCTGACTAGGCATGCATTGAAGATCAAATAGTTTTTTTGTAAAACGAAGATTCTTATTGTCTTCAAATTTCTTCATTGTTTTAGTTTCCAACAGGTTTTAGTACTAATAATTTGTATTTATGTAGATTTTTTGTGTCAATCTGATTTTTGTGTTAATCTAATTTTGTGTTAATCTATCTCATATGTTAAAATATGTGAAGTATCAACCTGAAAAATATGTCAATTTAGAACAACTGTACATAAAAATATTGTAATATAAATAGCTTAAGCAGGGTGCAGGAATCCTTTGATTTTGAACTCATCTATAAATAGTTTTAAAAGGAGCGAAAGAACATTTTCCGTGATGTATTTCATTACGGACGATGAACTTCGCCCATTATTTCAATTTAAGTTGAATATATACGTTATGTTGTTTTTTGTTTTGGTTATGAAATAATAAAGGCGATATTATTATCAAGTCCCAACTTTCATATTCCTATTTATTAGTTTGACAATTCTGTCAAGTCTTAGTACTTCTCGGGTGAAGAATTTACAGCAAACGTCTCATTGAAATGAAGTCAAAATTGATGCTGATAGGTTTGAATGAGATATAATTGACAATGTGTATTCATTGAACGAATATTTATCACTTTAATATTATGAATGTTTCTATTAGTACTCTCTATGTCCTGAAAATAGGGAATTATTATTATTAATACTATAATTGATGTTTGAAGAAAAAT
Source organism: Leptinotarsa defecta (assembly GCA_015342085.1). Classification (NCBI taxonomy): domain Eukaryota; kingdom Metazoa; phylum Arthropoda; class Insecta; order Coleoptera; family Chrysomelidae; genus Leptinotarsa; species Leptinotarsa defecta. The sequence continues at coordinate 3,939 of WOGO01001149.1, read as the reverse complement.
AATTGATTGATAATGAAATTTCACAATTTAATTTTCAAAGAAAATAAGAAATACATTTATTTCATTTTTCTAGGTAAAAAGTGAGTGCATGTTAATCCAATGGATTTGAATGTATTGTATGAATGAGAACTTTCTATCAAAAATTCTTTTTAACTACTCAGTACAGTTGGAGAAGAAAAGTAATTATGATTATTGCTGAAAGTTCATCAGTTCATATACTTGTTAAAAAACATTAAGCGTATATTTTTAATACTTGTTTAATCATCCATCACACTATCTTTGAGGAGCAGGTTTGGGTTTGGGCATTTTGCTCAGTAATCCTTGTATTTCCTTCTTCTCATCATATGTTTTCCACAATTCAAACAAATTTATAATATACCTTGCTATTTCTTGAATCTTTTCTATATCTACGTTAAGTTCCGCAAACCAAGCTTTGTGGTCCTTTTGAAGAATAACACAGGCTATTTGCAGACAACCTATTGCTATTTGATATGGAGGATATAGCAAAGAAACATCAGTTCTTAACGAATCATTAACAATTCTCCATGCCAAAGTAAGAAGTTGTTCCTCATGACCAATATCTTGAACCAGCTGTAAAAGAGGTCTATAAGGTTGATACACAATGAGACAACAGTCTAAATTTTCTAAAAGGTAGAACTCGCACTCCAAAATGTGGTTGGTCCGATAAGGAAATTCCTGTGTATATGCATACCCAAATTTATTTTTGACTGAAAAAAGTTAGTTGTGATTTAGATGGTTTTGGTTGAAAATATCATACTTACTGACTGTTTGACATGTTGTGACAAGTCTGTTATTTGATATGACTCCAAATTCTTCAACCTTTGATGATAGAAAAATACAAGTTGGTGCCAATAATAAAGGATCAATACATTTCAACGAGTTCCTTGCATAAAACCTCTTAAAATATACAGTGGCAGTGGCTATAACTTGTTGTCTGAGTTTCAATTGCTCTCCCAATGTTTGTATCACTGGAAATTATAAACACAATATATCAATATACATAATATAAATTTAGTGATGCCATTCTATAATTCGGAATATTTGTTTGTACTCTAGAATATAAAGGGAGATTTATGCAATATAAACTTCATTTTCATTTCAACTCTCTCTAGGAAAGATGTAGTTGTTCTATAAGAAATACTTTGATTTTCATTCTGGAAAGGCAAGTTAGTGAAAGTGTAAATCGCTTTTGCACCTGCTTTTAATTCTATCACAATTTGAAAATTTATATGTATTGTTTATGATTTGAAGAAATTGTATTGTACAAGGTGTTGGCAACCAAAATTCAACCTGTGTTAGAGGAATTGGGTATCACCAAGTTGACTTTGAGATTTTATGATATGAAATGAAAGTTGATGCTGCATAAATCCATCCTAACAGCGATCTAACACCCATGCAAATGGCACAGTTCAGATCACTACAGCTTGAACTGAAATATTGTATTGAGCATGGTGAAAACCATGCCAAACGGAAGTACATTTGGCATGGTACATTTGTCATGGCATTTGGATTCTGGATTTCCAGAATCATCAAATGAAACACGAAACATCTTCCTCAACAAACTTCCAAACATGTATTATCAAAATGTTAGTGGCCTTCATTGTAAATTCCGCTCTCTCCAATGTAATTAGGCCATTTCATTGTTCAATGTCGTGATCCCAACAGAAACATGGCTAACTCAAGATATAAAAAATGCCAAACTGATTTTTGTTAACTACAACATCTACAGAAAAGACCTCTCTTTCAAGACAAGCCCATTCAATAGAGGAGGTGAAGTACTCATATCGGTAAAGAAAACAATTCCCTGCCAAGAGTTGCAGTGAAATAACATCATAGAGAATCTGCTCATTGCCATCGAAAACAACACACATAACATTATTCGTTGTTTCCCTTCCTCCTAGATCTCTAGAATCCTCAATGATAGCCCAATGCACAGATTCATTTGGTTGGTGATTTCATCATTCCAAATGCTCACTGATCATCACATCAATTGGATTCTGTATCTGTTCCCTCAGTTTCGGCGACTGCAGTGGAAATCACCCTACAAACAGCCTTATCGAATATGTGTGACTTCCATAATTTTTTTTTAATTTAAAACACTCTTAATGTAGAGAATGCTCTTTTGGAATTTGTTCTAACGCACGACTTCCAACTGATCGCTTCAAGCAATATGAAAATAAGAAGCTACTTTTCATAGTTTACTGAAATAGAAAACAGGAATAGTACATGTTTCATCTAATTCCAAAAAACTAATACTGAAGTATAATTGCAATGAAGAATATAAATGCTAAATATTATATGAGTCTAGAAAGTGTTTCCACTCACCACTAGAAAAAAATATAAAAATTTTCTGATATTCTTCTTCTTGTAGGATAGATAGATCATGTTGCCTTTCTCTTATCAAATCTTGCTTATCCAAAAGCCACTGTTGACTAGAATGAAGGAAATGTCTTTTAGAATAAGGTCACACAGACAACGATTTAATTTATAGTGAAAAATTAATCTGAAGTAACAAATTAATGTATAGTAAAAAATTATGCAACTCACTGATGAGAACTTTGCCAAAAATTACCAGACATTTCGAAATCGTCTTAGATTAGACAGATGAGCACCAAATATTTTTTATCACAACACTACAATAACTTAAAAGCAATAACTTTAAAACCGGCCGCCGAGAAAAACAAACAGCTGATTTTTGACATAGAGGCTTTGTATATAGAGTATATACAAAGGTAGAGGTAACAACTATTGGATTGGCCTTTAGAAAGAGAAGATTGATGACAGCATTATTGGAAAAAGATGGAAGACTTTCAGTAAGTTGTTCCTACTATTTTGTAATTGAAGTTTATAAACAGAAGGCAATAGGGTTCGTATATAGACGAAGTACCATCGACATAACCTTAAACCGTCGATGCGAAGAACCCTATACAAAATCTACGCCTTCTAATGTGACATGCTGGATGCTGGTTTCCTTAGACATGCGCATTGATTCACGTTAAAATCACCTGCTTTTTGGTTGAAGTCAAAATGCGTGGAAATATCTGGGCACAGTAGAAAGCTAAAATTAGGGTATTATCACTTGGACCCCTCCTTATATAAAATATTTTAAAAAAAACACTCGATCTACGTCACTCTTTATTCTACATAAAATAAAGAGATCCAACGTACTTTGACATTCCATTCACAGATGCGCTAAGCGGAAACCAAGGCTGTATCGAGGAGAGATAAATACCTCAAAATGAAATTCCGAAACATTCATCTCTCCCAACGTAGCTACATAAAATATTCTGGTAATTGTCCTTTTTGTAAATATCTACCTTTAATTATATTTTTCATGAAAATAAATTCACAGTGATTTATAAACATAAAATAAATATAAAATGTTGAGTTATATCTTCATTTATTTATTTATATATACACGGGCAAGCCCAATTCGGATATAAGTAGTACAGTGCTATGTAGTCTTGATACAATGCAGTGGATTAAAAGTAAGTTATAACAATAATACACTTCCGAAGTAAGATAGCAAATAAATTATTAAGAAAAAATTAAAATGTATAACAAAATTGACTAATATAATTCTTACAGGCAAGTAACACTAGACACAATACAACAACACAAGCAGAGAGTATTAGATGGTTAAGTGAATAATATGGTATGATATCCGTTATAGAAACAATTTCTATTTTATTTAGATTTTTTTAAACATATTGTACAAATAATCGGACACGCAGCAGAGAAACTGATTCACTGCCTTACCGCTAGCCGCGGCAGTAAATCTGTTACTTCTCTGTCTAGTTAAATTACAATAAAGAAAGTAAGGTTATGATTTTCACCGTGCATACCACGGGTGCCAAATCCTAACTGTCGCTAGGCCTTCGGTTAATACCGGAATAATAGACACAGCGAAAATACTTC
>WOGO01001148.1:0-19254 GCA_015342085.1 Leptinotarsa defecta | reverse complement strand
CAATTATGCATTCATGCCACCCACCAAAAAATAAGAAATTCAACGTTACTGGTATATTAGCCATATTGTCATCCAGTCAGCCAGCGCCCTCTGTAGTGTATGCGACAATGTGCTCTTTCTAATGTCAATGGTTTCCAAACATAACTTCGTATTTTTGTTAAAATAATTTCAAAATGAATGTTGAGCCTAGTTTTGTTGAAGCTGACTCCGACAACTTACCAAGAGTCGATTTTGAAATGGTCGACGAATTTTACTTGAAAAATTTGCAATACTTTGGTACCGAAATGAAGAATGAAAGGTAGGTAGAAAAATAGATGGTATATTTAGCAGGTCCCTTTTATTTATATGACATTCATTTCAGACTTTTTGTTTTATGATCAGTCTATAAGTAAACCAGTATCATTTTCCATAGCATGAAACAAGCCCATTAGACGTTTCATCGTCTCTTCAGCACCAATCTGGATAACATTACAAGTTTAAGCACTCAATTCGTAATTTTGTACTCTGAGTCAGAAAAATGTTTACAAGTGGTGCAAGCTTTTCACAGGTGGTCGGGAACATGAGAATGACGACGCTAGCCCTGGACGCCCCAGCACAAAAACAACCGATGAACATGTTGACGTAGTGAGGAAAATTGTTATGGAAAATCATCGAATCACTATTGGAGGAGTGGCTGAGGATGTCAGCGTATCAGTTGGCCTATGCCAAGCAATTTTTTTGGAAACTTTGGGCATGAACCTGAGCATCGCTCAGGAATTATTGAAAAGCATCAACGGCAATCTAGATTTGCCCAAAAGGGTCATAACTTACTCTTTTAACTACAATAATTGCTAAGTCTGGCGTACCCCAAGGATCGAATTTGGGACCGCTGTTGTTTTTGATATTTATCAATGATTTAAGCACACAAATAAATTCTATGAAACTTTTTTTTGCTGATGATCTGAAAATACTGAATTCTATCCAAAATGTGAATGATTGCATGGCATTTCAGGAAGATATAGATTATGTGCAGGGTTGGTGTGAAATTAATAACCTACATCTGATCATAGGAAAATGTAAAGTCATGTCATATACTAGAAAACATAGACATATTGAACATCTATACAATATTCAAGGTAGTTTGCTAACCCGTTGTGTGGAGACTAAGGCTTCAGGAGTATTTTTTGACTCTAAAATGGCATTTGCCAATCACATAAACAAAAAAGTTTCCGAAGCCAGTAAAATGTAGGATTTATCACACAAAATTGTCAAAACTTCACAAACAGTAACGCCTTGAAGATATATTTCTCATATGTCAGATCCAAGCTTAAATACTGCTCAATTATTTGGAGCCCCTACTATTTTTGTCATGAGTAAGTACTCGACTAAAAAAAGTTCAAAGAAAATTTTTGAAATTCTTTTACTTCGAAAACACTGGAATTTATCCAGCTAGGGGTTCTGACCACTATAGTCTTCTCAATCACTTTCAATTAATTTCTTCAGATAAAAGGAGATGTGCTTCAATAACCGTTTTGCATAAAACTACTGCACGGCCAAGTAGACTGCCATTTGCTCCTGTCAGAACTGAACTTTAGGGTGCCAAGAGCTCAGTCACAGCTAAATCTCACATTTTACTGCTCTGCAGCATGAATAAACATAATATCGCATTCTCCAATGTGTGAAAACTACAACTCAATATGCAGCTTTTGCGATATTAATACTTGCTCGGCGAATCATATAAAAAAAGTTGCAATGGAAATTTTGAAGTGATAACAAAACTGTTTTTCCTTTTTTTGTGTTGTGAGAGAGTCAGTTCTTATAACCACTCTTACCAGTTAGCGCAATGAATAGGTATACTATCAGTTTTTTTTTTGTTCTAGTTTTTTTTCTTTAGTTTTCTATTCGAAGTTATATATCATTTTTATGTTATATTCATATAGCATGTCAAGAATGACCATGATTTGTTAATAATTGAATACTGATGTATTCAATTATGTCCTGTAATTGGGTGTTACGTGTTGGGCAATAAATAATATTATTATTATCAGCTCAGGCAAATCGAATCTATTCGAGAAGTGAAAGAGGCTTTCTACGAGAACGGATCCCTCATTCAAGGGGACATCTAGTGGAGACTGAAACTACACTTGGGGCTTGGCAACCAAATGAAACCTGAAGACTGGAACAAACTATCGTACTCAAAAGTGGAAAATGAACGAGACAGCGTAAGCACAAACTACAGCGAAACATAAGGAAGAAATTCCAAAAATACACGCCTTCAAATCGGGAAAATAGTTACTGAAAACCTCTGCCGTGAAAGCCTTAACCATTTTGTCAATGCAAAATTAGTCGGGGCTGATGATGGTTCTCTCAGAATCTCAATTAATCAATCTAACAGCAAATGCCTTTAATGATTCATCCAATTTTTGTTCGATTTCACTTCTACCCCATACTTTGAAGTTATTGAAAAGAGGTTACTTGATACAACTGGTTCACCACAAGGATCAATTCTAGGACCAATCCTGTTTCTGTGGTGATATAAATAAAATGAGAAATTCACATTGATGGTCTACAGACCACCATAAACAAACCCGGAAAATACCTTTGACACATTTTAAATTAATTCACTTACTTGACTTGCCGATGTTGGTTTGCAGGGAAATTGCTCAGCAAAGTATCCCTATCCATGCCTTTTGGTGTTGTGTTTGTCTGGAGGATTTTGAATACCTTTTGCTGCATAGGTGTGAGGCCGCTTATTCCACTGTCTATCGGATCATTCATGAAGCTCATGGAGTTTGCGAGGGCCGCTCCAGGGTTGTTGGCTTGGATTTGTAAGTGCTGGAAAATGAAAATTTATTTCTAACAAAACCTTTTCCAAAAATTGATTTATCCCATCGAGATTTTTCATTTCTCAAAAAAATAAACGTATATCTATCAACTACTTATGGATAAAGTGCACCCTAGATGTGGCAAGTCATAAAATATGCTAAAATAGAATAGATAAATTACGTGCATAAGTACTCGAATGAAAATGAATCTCTGGATAAGAGATTACACTCACAGTGTTCTTAGTCATAGCTTCAGCAGCCAGCCTGGCATGAATAACTTGCAACAAGTGATTGGTAACGACATTTGAGTCTTGGACGAGGAACATCCGTAGAACCATTATGATTTTCCCTTCGTCTTGGTTGCGCAGAGAACCGAAAACCTGGACGTAGCTACCTTCTTTAACAGTGGGTAGATTGGGAGCACTATCGCCATCATTTTCTAACCACCATATTGCTTTAATTTCTCCTGTGTGGTCTTCGATGGTGTAAGTAGCTTTGGTAGACTGGATCTCAAAATTTCGCAGGATGCCAACAAGGTTCAGCTGAAATATATTACAAGTGGTTTTTTATTGAAAAAATTTCAACTGAACGGAAACAAAAACTGTCAAGAAATTTATTTAAAATAAGTATTTCCAATATCGTATCATTGTTGTAAAACTAAAGCAATGCCATTCTTTTTCAGTTGCACAAAACGCTCAAGTATATTTCACAAAGCATGTGTGATACTTTGCAAAAATGCATTTTTCGGCGTATTGTGACACCTGAAGGTGCTATTGTACAGTTGAAGGGTGTTTTTTGAAAACTAAAATTTTTGTTGAGAGTTCTGCATGTGAATGTTTAAGGCACCACAAACAATTTAAATCTCATTGAAGTAATTGTTAATATTCACCTCTTTGATATTCTGTGTGTGTCAGAGCACTGGATGACAAAAAACAATCTCAATAATGAATATTTCACTAATTATAGAGTAATTACGATTTTCACTATACACAATCACATTTATGGGGAAGTTCTTATTATGGTAAAGAAGTCAAATCACCAAATTGACGAAATTTCAGCTAAGTATAGAGAATTTATCTGTAAAAGCTTATTTTGAAATGTTTATCATTTATATCTGTGTGTAGATCTCCCAATGGTGACAAATATGTGTATCAAATGCCCATTGTCTCACATATTATCAAAATAATACAATATCTAAACTATGTATAACAAATAATATCATAGGAGAAGAATACTTACAATTTGTGTTGGCATGCCAAAGAGCTTGAATTCCTCTTCTTGGTTGTCTTTGAGTTGTCGCACCACTACTGGTACAACACTCTGCAGTCTTCGAACTCCCTAAGAAAATATTATTTGAATACTTCCCACAGTAAACGATAAGCCCTGAGACTTACCCCCTTCTTTGCTGGAGTATCCCCTTGGCCTGCAGATGTGCTGTTTAGAAAACCGCCACCTGCAGATTCATTTCCTAGGAAAAACAGCGGTTTAAAGAGACTGTAGATACAAGTGAGAGTTTACTTACCAAAGTCACTTCCCCACATGTTTTCAACTTATTTAAAAAATAAATCAAATTAGTGAAATAATGTTTGACAATTGCAATTACCAACAGAACCTCAAAATCCAAATTTTGTTATGGCGGGAACTTATTTATACCACAGAACACAGAATAACTTTTCAGAAAAGACACTTATTGGACGGCACTTTGATATGGGACGACATTGTATGACTATCATTTTATAATGTGGTGTAAATTCAAATTAAATACGAGCGATGACATTCCCCCTCATGAAGACGTCTCCCATTTGTTCGACATAGAAATCAATCCTCTAATATCAAAATGAAACGAGGCTCCCACAAGTTTCGACGTTGGATCATAAATGCGCTGTGTTTGTACTCTAATTTTCAACTTACTACCTTACAGTGAAAGCTACATTGAAAGACAGGAGACGAATCTCGTAACGATTATCACAAAGGAGAAAGGTATAGTTCAATGTTGACACACACATGAGTGGCCCTCTTCGTGATAAATTGCACCTGATATTTACCGCATTCAGCCAGCAGGGCAACAGGGGTATGTTTTTTGGCTAGTCTAAATGTTCTGCATTTTCAAGTCTCAACCATAATTGAAGTTTCTAATCCCATACATTTCTACAATTATGTAGAGAGTAATGTACATGTTGAAATTGAAGTCTTTCAAAACTGAGACACTGTTCTCTATTAGTGATAAGTGATCTATGACGCATAGATAGTGACAGGATTCGTGTTTTAGAACGCACCCAATAAAACGAAGAACAACAATAATCAATGAGGCTAATTTCTAGGACATATATAGTACTGAGAAAATTAAATATCATTATGAAAATAATAATTCACTTCATCAAATATAATAACAATACATTGTAAAATGAAAAGGAGGTTTATCATTCTCTACTTGACTTTTTAGAGCTTTTTTGTGTTCTGTGCACCATTTCCCAACAACCTACCTTTTCGCACAAAATTATAGAGAAAATAGACCGTATAATAAGTTCAAAAAGTTATAAAGGATTACTCATACGAAAACTCCAGAAAATTTAAAAACATACAACAAGTGATGTTACATTTAGGGTAATGTATTGCTTCGGCAAGTCAGATTGTATCTCTCGACGAAGATTCTAATATGTTGTGTAATAGGGGGTCAAATGAGCTTGATTAAGGAAGCAGCCAAAGAGTACACCAACTACCGTGTACTCTTTGGAAGCAATGACCATAACCAGATATATCCCCAATTGCGCCTGAACAGGAAGCATCGGCCAATAAAGAAGAGAGAGAAGAGACCATAACCAGAAGAAGAAGGTTAATCCCAAACCACCTCTGATCTCTGATGTGAGGTTAATTTCTTTTTGTCATAAGTCATAACATAACCACTAATAATCTCAAATAAAATGAAAACAAGAAACTTGATAATTATTACTATGTATTAGTATAGTAGTGTTGGAGAGAAAAGAAACACAAGTTCGATAGATGTTTCTCTCGTATTTCATCTAAGATGTTATAATTTCCAAAATAAGAAACATCTCTTTAGGTAAAATGGCTAGCTATGATGGAAGATCCTGTGATGAAAAATTGTCCAATTATCAAACGGTATCCATCCTAGGACACTGTTTTGATTCTAAAGCTATGGTATATTTGGCCAAACACATTCCTTCTGGCTCTATGGTAGCAATTAAAAAATTCGACATGGATAAAATCAAGAAAGGAATAGATTTAGTGGAGGTGATATCTTCATTTTATAAATTTTTCTACAATTGAAATGTTAGTCTACGTATATTTGGTTTACAGAGTGAAATAATACTCACGAGGCAGCTGTGCCACCCGCATATAATAAACTATTTTGCAGCTTTTGTCGCGGGACAAGAAGTTTGTGTAGCCACTCCATTGATGGGATATGGATCTTGCCGAGATTTACTTGTCAGGCATTTTAATGAAGGTTTTGTACAATTTCTATCAGCTTATATGAAGCATGTTTTCGTCAATGATAAATCATTGTTCAATAATCTCCAAGAAACATAATTGTTTATAATGGGGCACTTTTTTAAATGTATAAAACCTATCAGCAACAAACAATGAGTTATCACTGAATAATAAAATATAACAACCTCATTTGAATCAGATGTTTCAAAAATCTTCTTGAACATTAGGTTTACCGGAACCTGCTATCATCACTATAATCAGGGACGTATTAGACGCTTTAGTGTATATTCACGATAAGGGATACATTCATAGGTGAGTTGGAAGAATTCTTTATGTCATAGAAATAACCTTGATATAGCAATATATTAACTTTGTTCTCTATTATCTGTTGCTGAATTTATTTCAGGGCAATCCGAGCTAGTCACATTCTTGTCTCTGCTGATGGATATGCATGTTTAGCTGGTATGCGTTATGCTTGTCCTATAGTTGCCAATGGAAAATGGCAAAGAAGTATACATTCCTTTCCAGCAACCACTGAAAAAAATCTTAATTGGCTCAGTCCCGAACTATTAGAACAAAATCTACAAGGTAGGAATAAACTCAAATAGACTTTAACTACAGAAACTGTCTTTTTAAAGAGTTCTTTTTAGACCGAGTGTATTTTTTTCAGGTTATAACGAAAAGTCTGATATATACAGTATTGGAATTGTTTTATGTGAACTAGCCAATGGCACAGAACCATTTTCGGGAATGTCGAAAACTTTGATGCTGACTGAGAAAGTGCGTGGTTGGAAACCTCAGCTGCTAGATAGAACTACTGTTTCTAAGGAGGAAAATTTGGATTCTAGAGGTAAACCAGACTACATTGTTTTTTCTACAGCTTTGATCCACTTGAAAGTAGTTCTATTTTTCCTTCAAAGTCATGAGTGAACAATGGATAACGACAGAACTAGTTTCGGTCTCCATGCTTTTTCAAAGAGGTTGAAATATTTGAATTTCATTGCAAATTAGGTAATTCATAGTGTCACAGAATATATGTGAAATATGTCACCTTTTATTAACATTGGCTTTCGATACGGATGCCAGGGATAATTTGTTTCAACTTTTTCAAAAATGTCTCTGAAATGTTCTCTATTTCCTTGTAAGAGAACATCGCTGATTTGAAGCTTGACTTTTTTTGTTGAAGGCGACTGTGAAATGAGCACCAACGTCCTGAACAGAAGATTCAGCGATGACTTACATGAACTCACCGGGCAATGTCTCAACAGAGACATGTACGATCGACCTTCTGCTAGTCAGCTGTTGGCCCATCCCATATTTAAAACGATCAAAAAGTCGCTACCCCTGCCGGAGTTGTTGAAACCTGCGTTACCCTTGAGCGATAGGGTAGGTTATGATACTGAGGAGATGAAGAATTTTGACATGATAAACCAGATGACCGAGCTGGACTTGAATTCCTGCGAATGGGATTTTTGAAATCCAGCCTGAAGGACCATTTTTATTCCTGTAATATTTAGTACAAATCGTCAATATCAGGATCTAGTTTTAAGTAGCTAGCAAGATTTAGTAACTCTATATGTCACAGTATTTTACATAGTAGTGTTAGTCAATCATTTGTGTCCATACTCAAAAGCTGATCTTTTTGACTGTTTTTCTAAGGTATTTGAATCTGAAAATATAATATATGTGAATTTATGCTGCTTCTTTTTATTAGTATTTTACCATCTACTGCTAAAATGAACATTTTTCAATTTTGCTACAAGCAAAATGAATGTGAATGTATGCACACTCGATTAGCAAGTAACAAGTCGGAATTAGCAAGGAACGAGTAGCAAAAACGATGGCATTCATGCTTTGGCCGTTCAGATTCTTTAGGAAAGTATGTGTAAATTGTATACTTTTCTAATTACCACTTGAAAATAAAAATGAAGTATGACCCAGAAATCACACACGATTAACGTCTTGCAATTATTAGGTTAGGTATCACTTATTTCTTCTGTTTGCTCTAAAATGAGACAATTAGCGAATAGAATTCCACAATATTTGTTCAAAGATAGAGGAGCAGACATCCAGAAAGGTCTTTTTTCCCTAAAAAACTAATCTCTCCTAAAAATATGCCTATTTCAATATGAAAGAAATTCCAATTGAAATATTTCCTGACAATGAATAGTTTTGTGGTTGGTGACATCTTACGGCTAGAAGATGAAACTGATGGAAATGACAGCCGCATCAGAAGTTATGGAAATGTATTCATTGATTTTTTTACATATTGCTACTTGATAACTTTGGTCTCTCAATAAAAGATGGCAGCATATGAAATTTGAAGTATACTTTTGCAGTTCAAGTTATAATATGCAACAGACTATCTGGAAAATAATGTTTGGCGTTTTTAGAAACAATCGTTGTTTACACACAACCAAAATATTTCAGCAATAATATGTACAAAACAGAAGTTATCGTCATTTGACAGTTTGTGCTGACACCTATTAGCTAAGAAATAAAGTTTCATAAAATGACTAGAGCATAACTTTGGGCATTGAATAAAAGATGTCAGGCTATAAATAATTGTAAAAGAAAACTTCAAAAATTTTCACTTTTGAAGAAAGAATATCTGTCAATTTTATTAAAACTACGATAAAAATAAAATAAAAACAACAGTAGAAATTCATTGGCGCTCCGGGGCGACTTCATTGATTCCAGTGGCGCATTTGCTTTTTCAGCTGCAGGAAAACCCGTGAAAACCTGCAGCACCACATCATCTGAAGATCTTGATCTGTCAATGTCCTCTCTTCCATAAAAAAAATGTAGGGTGTCTCCAGAGGCTCCAATAGATTCAATACATCGCCAGAACACTTCGTGACACCACTATCGTTAAACCAGTCAGTTTCGTCTTTGACCACTGCGTAATAATGACCAGATTCAAGGCCAGAACTTCAAAGAATCCAGGAAATCCATGATATATTCTTACGAAACTGCAACTGCATGAACAATTGTTTGACTTTGGTGAATAAGTAGGAAACATTATTGTTCTCGTTCATCGTTAAAACTTCGTTCTTGATTATACAATTTAAAATTCAGAGATAAATGGCGAAAATTTGGGGTTTAATCAATATTCAAATCGCTCTCGCAAGATATTTGAATGTTGACAGGCCTATACCTGTGATCTCTAAAGTAGATTTTTTTCATTGAACAATCTTAGTGACCTGTCAGTAGGTTAAAAGTTTGTATGATGGAAGGAAAAGTGAAACCGATAATAATAATAATTTGTATGAAATTGTAAATTTATAACTCGATAGACTCGGCAACCCCGATGAGAGTAGGAGACATAACCTTGGTCAGTACCAGCAAAAGAGCGGATGGAGCCGAGAAATCGACATACTTCAGTAATCTGCATAATCACCAATTAACTACCTGATCTCAGTTCTTTAATTACTTTCTTAACAACATAATTTTCTCTTCTCTTCAAGAGGACGAGACGGAGTCTCCCAGTGCCCTTGATTCTGCCGAGACGATTAGTGACTATACAGTTTTGAAAGGCATACGAGGTTTGTCAAAAAGTTTCGTACTTACCTCATACAGTGAAGTTTGAACGGATTTTCCAATATTTCTCCGAACAAAGATGATACAGTCACAACTTGATGACTTGTAAATCAATATTCTTTGGGTGTAGTAGTTGTTTTAGATGGATTATTTTTTTGTTTGAACCTAATAAAAAACATATGTTGAAGAATTTTCAATGATGTGATTTCTTGTCCATGCATTTTTTGTTCTTTGAAAGTGTCTCCTTTTCTGGTTTGTCAAAGAGAAGTCTTTGCCCAAATTTCGGTATTTTGTTGTTGAAAAGTACAGCCCAAATGAAACGCATGTATAATTCAGAACCAGACAGCCCTGTTGCGATCCCCCATAGCACTATTAAAATTTGACGGAGAAAATCAACAAGTTTAATTGTCAAACAAATACTAATGATACCGTATGTAATGATACAAATAATTCAATTTTTTTCACATTAAGTAATTTGACCGCAAGATCTACAGAACTTGGAAAATCGGATGACCAACTCCAGTTATTCATGAAGTATATGTGCTGAAGACCAATTCAGACATCATAGTCCTTGCCTCAAATCAGTGTCTTATTTTAATTCCTGAAAATCAAAAGTCACTAATAAAATTAGAAAACTGTTTAGTGAAAATCTCACAATGAAGCCTTTTTTGAATACGTTTGTTATGGATTTTCATCAAGTATCGGCCAATTCCGCCATAAAAAAATTAGTTTGATTTCCAGTATAGAAGATTCATAAAGCTGTGACACATGTTTCGCTACAGAATGACTTTCCCAATCAGGATTAGCGTGCTGGCATTACCAACCAATTACCACTCCCCACACCTTCAAGTGAGTGATCATCGGGTCCGAGTAGCATGTGCCTTGACTCGACATAACAAACCGAGAATGACAAAACGCCTTCTTCATTTCTTTGGTCAAAATGTTCGCCTCACTGATGCATGTCGGTATTACCTTGAGATTTGAGAGTAGAGAGTGTATTACTCCACCAACAATCTGAACAACATTTTCTACAGTGTGGGAAGTTGGTTTTCCTTTCTCTTCTCGAATCAGATAATTCGTATTCACCTAACTCGAAGCTGAAAACTCCACAATGACTATCGTCTTACTATGATGATTGAAGAGCCCTACATCAGGCTAATTAGATTGTATGAGCCTGGGGGTGGGGAACGAATAGTTCCAATAAATTCGACACTTATCATTCCCCAAAACGAATCAATATCCTCGGGGCATAAGGTAACACCGGTGTCTCGCCAATGTCATAGAAATGCCTTAGGTGGTAGTGAAGCATTCTTTGGGCCGCGTTATGTCGATGGATCTAGGCTAAGTCCACATATGCTGGACATGCTGACAGAAAACTGCGTTATAGGGTCTAGGGTCTGGTGTTTGGCCCTTTACCTGGTGTTAGGAACCTCCATTCCTATCATGCGACTTAGAGGTTAAAGATATCGCCTTGCAAGCCATGATGGACCCCTCTGTTTCCGACTCCAGCCTACTTGACTCAAAAGCAAAAGTCGAATGCTTTGATAAGCCGAGATCTTCAATACCTTCAAAGAAGATTCCATGTATCGGCTGATCCTTGTATTGCCTTAAGAGTGAAGTGATCTCTGCGGTTTATGGTTCTTGTGTTGAACTGGTTTCATGTCGGCGACAAAGTTATGATTCCTTCGTTCAGTGTCAAAAACTGAGCCAAGTTCATCATCCGCTCGAGCAGTTTACTTTAATATAAACGCTCCAATGCCTGCTTTCTGATGGTCACGTATCATGCAGAGAAAATAACCCGAACTCCTGATGACTTTACTAGCTCTATCCAGTACCATTCTGTCATGTGAAAACTTCGAATTGAAAAGTCTCCATGACCTTGTTGTTGGGGTAAGTATTTGCATTTGGGATGCAAACTTCTAGGAAGCTGCAGTGGGTCCGAGGGGCAGATCTGTCGTAGTTTGTGCTGCTGATGTTTGCTGTGGAGAGAGTTTCTGACTGAGGTTACCTCTTGTGAGTGGCAGTACTCCACTCAGAGGTAAGTATAGGTCTCCTCGGCATCCAGATTGTACAAGTCCTTTTGTGAGATGAAGCGTTGCACATTTTCCTACTTGAATTCCACACCAAAAGCATGTGTGTACTCTTCCATCACACTAAAAGACTAATGGAGGTATTTTTCTCCAGAGGAATAAGGTTATTTATTCAAAATAATTCTTTCGGTGGTTCCACAATTGATATAGTGAGATGCTGAGGTAATCTCCTTGAAGTACACTTCTCCTTAAAGATTTCTGCTCTGCTTTGACTTTAACCTAACCAGATGTTTTAGTGAGGCGGAGGAAGGTTGGGAATTTGTCTTTAAGAAATCTTGCAGCTCCGTTCTACGTGATTAATTTCCCGTCTGTTTTCCGTCTATTGAATACACCGCACCGAATGCTTCATTGTTTTTAACTCCCTGTATACATAAAATTTGTACGGTTTCGAAGAATCTTCTCCGCCGTTGCTCCAGAGGATGTGTTCTGCGTGGCTTGAAGACAGACAGCTTGTGCGTGAGTCAGTCCACATCCGCCGAAGGAAGATGGGAAGAAAGAAGAATGATCTTCACTAGAGATCTCGATCAGCGGACCGTGAACTGCCACGGTGGTGGACTTCAACTTTGATACACTTTAATAATGGAGACAAAGCTCACATGTATGTCTTTCGTGGTCGAATGCAGATCTTGTACAGGGTGTTGCTGAGACGTCGGGGCCAGATTTTTACTGCTGAAGGTAACAAATTTTCAGGGATTTACCGAATTAACGTTTCTTAACTTTTTTGGGTGTTTAACCTCAATCAATATGAACAAAATGGAATCAATAGAGAATCTACTGAAATGTAATTGAGGGCCCACTGTATAGTTGACCCAAGGTTACTGTGGAAACTTTTGCTTGAAAACAGGTAAAAGTGACAGTAACAATATTTTGATCGTCTCATTTCCTATTCTCTATCAGACACTGTACGCAGTTTGAATACTGGACGCTCGATTCATTCAATTAGTTCTAGTTATAATCAATTGTATTCAACAAAATGCATAGGTAAATATTTTTTGTATAAGGAATATGAACGTCAGTCACATTCAATTGTGTGCATTTTTTATATATTCTGATAGTGCTTCAAATCCAGAACACAATGGCAAAAAATTCAAATTGGTATTATTTTCCGATATCGAGATACGCGACTTTGAACCTAAAAGTGCACGTTTGTCGAAAGCTAGTGTGACGTCACGAGATATGTGCGATTGTCAATACAATATCTGAAACACACCTAAACTTTTATGAACCGAATCATTTAAAAATTGAGGTTGACGAATGAAAATGAAGCGATATATTTGAGTGTATTGGTAATGAATGAATTTTTTCCACCCTGCATTTATTTTAAGATCACCTTGAAACAAATGTGATGTATTCAAATCAAAATGATTTTCGCAAACACAAAAAAATGTGCATTTATTATCTATTTGCAAGACTTCAACTTATTGATTTTTGTTAACAATTACAATTTGGTTGATTTCGGATTCAACAGGTATACCCACGTATACAATGCTTTTTTGGGATTGTTTATCCTTCATACTTTCTCAACATAGGCAGATTAATACAAACAACAAAAAATAAACTGAACTTTCACACCGCTTACACAGAAACGTCGGGAACTAATTGCGATATTTAGCGGATTCCACATTTCATATATCTGGTGACGTCACAACCCGTTTCGCAAGTCTAGTAAAGTCTAAATACAAAACTTGGATTTTGTTTCTGCAAGTGCGAGTCTGGTAAACTTCTGTAAATTATATTATATTGTATATTGATGATATATGGTTATATGGAACATGTTCACAGGCCAAATTACGAAATCACGAATTTATTACCAAATTATATAAATTTCAGAACGAAAATGAAGTGTCGAGTGGCAAACCTGATAACAAGAAAAAAAACTGAAACATTTTTGAAAACAGTTTTCTACATAGTCTGGAATTGATTGTAGTATCAGTGAATAATTTTCCGGAAATTCCTAATACAACATGCGAATTTCTGGGCGTCATCCAAAATTTAACAAGTGATTTTTACATGTGCGAGATAACTAGTCCATAAATTGTCTAATTCCAAGGCCAACTTTTCCATAAACTGTCTCAAGCTACTGACTCCCAAATTAATGATTCTTAAAAACAAAAGGTGTGTTGGGTTCTATAGATCGTATCATGTTATATTATTATCTGTTAAATGCCAAATATACCAGGTGGTTTTGGAAAAATGTTGAAATAATAAATGTCTAGGTATTGCCAAAAAATATTATTTTCTGTTTTTCATAATAAGCTTAATGGTGTTTATTTATGCTTAACTTAGTAAACTTTATGCGAGAGATTTGGAGATCCAACTAACATCGTCAGAAGTTGTTTTCGTTGTGAAAAGGATCAAAAATTTGGTAGAACGAACTTCATTAAGTCGTTTATAAGATTATTTCATTGTAGAACTCTGATGAAGAGCTTGAAGTTCGAAACCTCGGCAAGAAATGATTGATTTGTAGTGTTTATTTGTTCAGAGGTCCATTGAAACGACAATTATTTGATTTCTTGCATACAACGTTACTCAGTAAAATCAGTCGAACCAAAGTATTTTCAAAACGATACACTGTCAATTTTTGTTTTTGTAATTACATGTATAGATATACAGATATAGATACAAGGAATTGTGGAAATATTTTTGTAGATTATTAGACGTGATAGTTATGCCATCGTTAGTATTATGAGTATTGGAATAATTTTTGGAATGCTGAATTTGAAAATAATAACATTTTAGTGTGAGAATTTCACGGAACAATTATAACGAGCTCAATACGTTGTTTTGTGTTTACGGCAACATCGAAGTTTTTTTCAACATATTCTTCAATTGAAAGCTTTCTATATTTGAAAATTAGATCCTGAGTTGAAAATGAAAGAGAAAATGTCCTTAGTAGGTTTCCTTTCGACGTTCAAAACAGTGATAAAATGGTGAAATTCAGCAAATAAATATTACCAATTATACCGGGTGACACAGATTTATAGTACACCCCCCTTGTCTTTATTTCTCTAGCTATTTTCACGAAATTGAATTGAATATGCTCTCAAAGAGGAAAGTTCGGCGTAATGGAAGATTTTTTCAACTTTCGATCATTACATTTCTGAATTTTACATAATTTTCTGAATAGCATAATACTCCATAGTAGATTTTGAAAAAATGGATTGGAACACTTGGTTTTGTCGATGGCCCGCAAGATCACCCAATCTAACCCTTTAGATTTCTTCTAGGACGTCGCGAAATGTTGGAGAAGTTGTAAAAGAAAAAACCACAGACAGTTGTTTGTGTTTCAATCTATTGATTTGCGAAAATACTTATTAATTTTTATGGCTCTCTAGATTAAAAAATAAACCGAGCGTCTTGACACTTGAAACAATAACTATGGGATATCATAAGTGTTTCTTGATTATATTTGATTTGATGTGAATCTGATAATTCAATGTTGAATTCTTAAGAAAAGACATCTTTTACGGATAAAGGTGAATTTTTACGTAGTATCGCAGATATCAACAGACAATTAAAAAAATCAATCGATTACATTTTAGCAGTCGAAGTTTAAAAATTCTGCATATGTGTTTAATCAAAAAAATCGCCAAAGTTGACATGACATCAACGTTTGCAAATAGAATATGCCTCTTCAGGATAACACCTTTCCAAAAGGATTTTAGCACCTCCCCGCGTGAAAATTTCTCACACTAGCCATCCCGCAGCACAAAATAAAACAAACATACCCATAACCAACGGAACTAAAGAACAATGCCCGTCCTGACTAGGAAATCTCCAACACTATAATAGCTAATGACATAAAATAACACCTCTGCATCCTCGGCCATCAATGGAAACCTGTTTCTCCGCAACATCTTCCAGTTCTTTTCGCAAGTCATGCCTACAAAACGTTTATTTTCATTATCTGTGGTGATAAATTACACTTCCTCGTCCCTTGGTCCTTTCAACTGTCCCGGGTCCAGACAGCATCTGCCCTTTGCACACCGTGTGACCAGGGGGCATCGGTTCACCCTTCACTGGTCCAGGAACTACCTGTGCTCCGTGTTTGCATAGAAGGAAGCACCGCTCATTGTGAGCGACCTCATTCCGCATATTTAATGTCCTTAATGTCTCCGGGATAAAAAATTAATAAATGGTTTCATTTATCTTGCGTATTCATGCTCCTTCCGGGCATAATTTTATTTGTTTTCTTGCGACGTTAATGTTAGGGTCGCGTTCTTATGTAACTGAGACGTTGATTTTGAAATGGATGCTATTTGTAAGTGTCTGCACGATCAGGTCCACTATTGTTGGGAATGTCTTCCAGAAGAGACTAATAAATGGTGTTTAATAATGCTTAACTAGCTTATAAGCATCTTGAATTGAGTTATTTCATTTTTTCTGAGAGAATCATCTATCAAACATATTAAAAAGTGAAGGATTATTTTGAATGGTACTGGAATAACTAGTTGAGTTTTTCTGCTATAAATTGGCGAAGACTATTAATATCATTTGTAATTCTATAAAAAAAATGTAATTTTTTTATCTAAAATAAAATATCACCGTTACAGATAGCTTTCAAAACTCCACATTCTCTGAGCAAATATCTTGTTATATAGTGTTAATTTTTCATTTGGTCGATATGTTTCAGCCTAGATTATCAGATAAACTTTTGAAACGTTTGAAAAATGAAGGAGATAAACTTCTAATATATAAAAAATAAAGTCGCCAAATCGTATTATATTTCTATTTCTAATAGTCAAACGGTTCTTCTACTATTTACCGTCATTAAATATTTTTGTATTATTTTATGTAAATCAATAATGTATATTATTATATTATTATTAATAAATGCTCATTATAGATGCCAAACGCTAACAAAGTGCTCAAAAAATTGTGATTTCGTTATTTACCACAGCTACTAGAGATGCACTGTTTGGAACCTTTGGTGTAGTAATGAATATTACTGAACTTCTTCGATTGACGACTTGTTTATTTTATGGAAATTCATGTTCACCGAGGATACACTACAAAAACACACTTTTGTCTATTTTCCACTATATTTCTTTATTGTTGACCGGTTTCGGCTATTACACCATTTTCAAAATTAACTGATTCAGTTATCAGTTAGTTATGAAAATGATGTAATAGCCGAAACCGGTCAACAATAAAGAAATATAGTGGAAAATAGACAAAAGTGTGTTTTTGTAGTGCATCCTCATATTCAATCGTAACTTCAGTTTGAGAAATATTTCAATTGTTATACAATAATGACGATAACAAAGCAAAGCGTGACATCTATTTTGTGGAGAAAAAAATACATTAAAAACGTAATAACTTACTTTATCGAGACTTTGACAATTTCTGCGATATTGCAATTTTTATATAATACAAGAACTTCATTCAAATCAAAAATCAAATGGGATATATTTTTAGAAAAGATTTGTTTTTAAGTAGCGTTATTATGAATGATATATGATTCAATTCCATTTCCGTGCGTAATCTACACATCTATGTAAAGAATATATTTTGTAATTAATTGCTTCCTTTTCCATTTAGAAGTTTCCAATTTTTTTTGTTTGAAGATCGAGAACTAGAAAGCCAAAGCCTTTTTCTTCAATAACTTTATGATTTATATCCAATAAAAGCACTAATCTCATACGCAAGAATGAACCAAAAGTTGGTGTTTTGATGTATAGTTTATTGAGGCGTGTTCAATACTGACATAGTAAGCAAAAAATATCGCATATTGAAGGTTTTTTTTAAGACAAAATACAAGCACTACAGGAAAATCCTTAAGGCGCTCTATGAGCGGTGTCTGTACGAAAGTAACGATTCACATTGGATTTGAATCGATGAAGATTGAATACATTTGAAAAAACTTTCTCAGGAAGTTAATTCCACATAAACACAGTTCTTCAAATGAAAGAGTTCTCAAACAGTGAAGTTCGAGATGTACTGAGTTGAACTTCAAAGTAATGAGTAGCCACAGTCTGTCGCGTATTTCAGATATATACGGCTCTTGGTGGAATCAAGTGTGTATATTTTTATTTCACAACGGTCTTGCGTGAGTATAATCATGCTCCAATCATTAAAGGGTTTAAATTCTATGAGGTTTTAATAATTGCATTTTTGAGAAACTTCTAAAAAATACAACCAGAACTTTATTTGTTTAGAATTTCATATACACTCTATATTATATACACTTGAATACGATTCTGTTGAATGACTGGTAGTTTTGGGGAAATATTTTCGGACCTGTGATACTAAATAGAAGCTGCAATGTTTCGATTTGCTACGAATCTTTAATTATAAAATGAAGGACTACTTAATAACTCAGCGAGATACAATTTTAATATCATGGAAATTCTAAACGTACTGGACTATTATACATCATCGAGAATGTTGAATACACAAAAACCAACACATCGATAATTCATACTTCAGGACCATGAATTATCAATGGGACGTCTATATTCTGCAGAAATCCCTACCAACTTTGAATTCTGACTCCTCTTTCATACTTGACCTATTTGAATATATGTATAATATACATCCGACATTTCGATGCGAACATGAACCAAATCGAGCAACGAAATTATTTATGGTTTATGTGTTCCGATGTGGATCGTAAAATGGTTTCGAAATACGTATATATATGGAGTTTGACTAGAAAGTTAAGTTCAAGAGTTCAGCATTTATCCACTAGAATGATGTACCACATTTGTTTCAAATATATTACTGGAGTGGTAAGATTATATCATGCTGTATTTTCTTGTATTGTATAATGTTTTCTTCACTCCGGTAAACAGTCGGCCCATACAATTGTATGTGAAACGTATGTTTATGTTTATTATTCAGGGTATTCAAATAGCACTTCATCTAAGATGTCTGTCTATCACAATGACAAAGTATTTGATCGAGTTTACTTCTGGAATTCCTGAGTTATTTGCGAATCGTAAAGAACACATATTGGGTAAGTGATTGGAATGAGAAGTTCATTGAAGAGGAAATTAATACAAATCATGAAATTGTGAAACAATAAAAAATTAATTGGCGCTCCGGGGGCGACTTCCTTGATCCCAGTGGCGCATTAGCTGTTTCAGCTGCAGGTAAACCTGGAAAAACCTGCAACACCACAACATCTGAAAATTTTGATCTGCCAATGTCCTCTCTTTCCCAAAACGAAATGGAGGGTGTCTCCAATAGCTCCAATAAATTCAAAACATCGCCAGAACACTTCGTGACATGGCTATCGGCAAACTTAAACCAGTCCGTGTCTTTGACCAATGCGTAATAATGACCTGATTCAACGCCAGAACCACAGTGAACAATGAATGCATAAATATTAAAATAGTGGTCTGCTAGATTGGAGTTTTCATATATTT
>WOGO01001147.1:0-19257 GCA_015342085.1 Leptinotarsa defecta | reverse complement strand
CGGCTGGTAATTACCCGCTGTCGCTAGCGGGCGGCGAGATTTCTCAGATGTCGAAAAATGAGCGAGTGACACGTCTTATAGTATTCTGTAGTCTTTGGTTTTAGTTAATTTTTTCAACCAACTTCTTCAATTGAATATTACTTGATATGACGATGATCTAATTCAATGCGGTCAGTCGTATGCAGACCAAATTCATTTAATATTTATACTAGAGGGTTTCTTTCTATAAGAGCGCCATTGGCGACACCATGACCCTTTTCAAAAAATGAGAAATGGGCTGCTGTCATTTCAAGGTGTATTCCATTCTCTGTCATCTGTCACTGTCATCAGTTAATGTCAAATGTTTCATTGTATATTATTGTGTCCTTGATCCCTGATTTTTTTCAGTTACTAAAGTGTTTGAAATGTTCTTTTTAATTAACATTGTTAATCGGAAAAAATGTCGTTAACCTGACAGAACTATGCAATCCCACACAAAATATTTTCATCATGTATCACAGGATTTGGTAAGGAATGCAATCATGATGACTGAAAAATCAACTGTAATAATTTCTTTCAGCATGGTATCAGACTTCTTTTTTCCCAATATGGGAGGAGTCGAAGAGCACATTTACAACTTGTCGCAGTGCCTTCTACTCCGTGGTCATAAAGTCGTTATGGTAACCCACAGTTACGGCGATAGGGTAGGAGTTCGATACATGACGAATGGATTGAAGGTCTACTACCTACCGATAAGAGTATTCTACAATCAGTGCGTGCTTCCAACGATGATATGCAACATACCACTCATAAGGTATGTTCTTGTGAGGGAGAGGATTGATATAATTCATGGACATTCAGCATTTTCAGCTTTGGCACATGAAGCGATGCTGATTGGAAATCTGATGGGATTGAAGGTGGGTTCTGAGAATTCAAAGTTGAAAGGGTGTCACAATTAGTGGAAGGTTAAATATGGAGAACAGATAACTTCAGAAATACAGCTCATGCATTGTGAATTGAGCCCTGAGCACTATGATACAACAAATAAATAATATTCCATATTTTTGTACCCCCTAGATACACACTGTCGATTTTTAAATGAAATTGTACCGAATCATTTTAGTCTTTACTCACTGTCCAACAGCAAGCCTTGAATGAGTTACATGATTTGAAAGAAATACCTACCTAGTATACTACTCTTTGAAGGAATACAGTATGTAATAATACTTATAATGACTCTCCCATAAAATGTAGTAAATATGACATTAAATATGACCTCAGCGGGCCATTAAACTGTGCCCAGCATGATATACTTTGGACCAAATTGTACTAGTATAGTGTAGAAAGTGTTGCCTTAGATTTGGTAAAATCGTAAATATTTTAGTATCATTGACATAGATAACAATAAATCCAAATCTGTATGACTTCAAAACAATATTGAAGTTTGGCAAAAAATTCTACCGGGTCCCACTTTATTGCTTTCGTATTAAAACGAAATGGAAAAATTTGTCAAAGATGCTTATTTTATCATATATGATTGTTTAATTTAGACATATATCGAGTGAAATTTATCAAATAATCATAGAAAATGGATCTGTTTTCAAGCTTCTGTAGTCTGTTTATATTTTCATTGCTGACAAAATAGAGTAATGTACTGCAATAGTAAAGTGGGGTGCTATTATTGATTTATAAATTGTTAATTTTGCATATTCACTTATTTTATTTTTCAATCTATATAAAAGATGAATTTTCGTGGCTATTTTCTTCTGAATATAACTACAGTGCGCATTAAGGTTCAATTCTTGATCTAATACCACTCCCAGGTATTTAAAAGTTGTTACTCTTTCAATGATGATATTATCAATATAAAGATTCAATGACAGCTGTTCATCTTGCAGTTGTCTCAAACGATATTTGGGGGATTTTTCGGAATGAGATTATATTCAAAACACCGCAAAAATTCCACATGATAATGAAACGATACTTATAAAAAATCTGCTTAAAAAATGTGTTTTTCCGTTAACCAGCTGTCGCACCTGCATCCTGTTTGAAGCATCTACACAGCTCTCAACATTTCATTACGCGATAAATTATGCCTTTCTGCAATTATTTGATCATAATTAAATTGCATACGAATAATTTCGATCGAAAGTTAAAACGAAACTTAACATTATTACACTTGTTTAATACACAGCATGATTATTATTCTTCATTAATAAAATAAACAAACTGAAAAGTTCATGTGATTGCTTACCTGAAAAGAAAAACTGACTAATTAGAGAAAATAAATAGGAATGAATATAAAAATGCTTACTATATTCGATTAACCGAGATATGCAACAATACAGAATCCATTTTTGCTGAGATTAGCAAATATTCCTAGATTTTTTCCAGTAGTTTATGAATATATCTGATTCGACTTATCAACAGACAAACAAAATTTTTATGTTTTACTAAGAGCCAAAAACATAATAATAGTGATAATAATAAATCGACTTTATTCTCATTTATAACAGATTTTGACAAAACAATATATTATAGATACTCTAACCTGTTATTTGATGAAATAATATCATAGAATTTTCACACAAAATTTCAATTCAAACGCGTTTTCTTACAAGGTAACTTCATCAGTTAGTGGTACCAGTAATTATACCTATACCATATATTATAACGTGTCACTGCGAAGTGTTTTTCAACTTAATCTGGTGTTTTTCAACTCCCCTAATATGTAGAGAACCATTAATGTGGATTATAAAAAGAATGGATTCAATAAAAAACAAAATCATAATGATGTCAATCCTTACACTCAGCCAAGCTCGAAGTTCATCACCCATTAAACATGAAAGAGATGTGTTATATTACGGTTTGTAACATGAATTTTTGAAACAGCAATCAGTACAATTGCAAAAAATATGGTTAACTGGTGAAGTCCCAGTTGCAAACTAGGATTATTGCAGTTTCAGAAGTTTTCATTTTGAAGTTGAAATGCTTTAGATACAATCACACTTTGCTTTGTTCGACTGAAGTTATGGAACATTTTGACATTGATGAAAATGTCTTGTATTCAAGTTCTGATTAGGGTCATTATTATATTTTGACTTTGGACGGTTTTGACATGTCTTGGTGAACAGAGCTTTGATATGGAATTGGCAAGAGTATAATTCAACCAACTTTCCATATACTCTTCTTTATAAGACAGCATAATTTGATCAACTCCCTTGTCTAGTATTAGGTTGTTTCAAAAAGTTTTGTCCGTTTTAATGTCATGTGTTTTTGTAGCTCCTAATCTCAATAAATATTTATTCTACTGTGTCGTGGAATATACTGATCGATGGGGAATTTTGTACTCTACATTGATGCTGTTCAGTTTTCTTCCAATTTTAATTTTGTACCTCTTTTCAGCTTAATACTATATGATGTGGTTAAGCGATTTTGGGCCAATTTTTCTCTACGAATTCAAATTGAACCAAAGCGCTGCCAAAACAGACCGAAAAATTAACCAGGCATTTGGCAATGAGAGTGTTAGTGAATGCACTGTTCGACGTTGGTTTGCGAAGTTTCATTTCGGAGATTTTAGCATCGAAAATGAGCCCCGAAGTGGTCGACCTACAGTAATCCAGGACGAGGATTTGAGGACCCCGATGGAGGCTGACCCATCACGAACGGTGCGTTGGATGGCGAAAGAACTGGACGTCAGTTCCTATGCGGTTTTTGATGGTTTAAAACGTATTGGAAAGGTCATAAAACTCGATAATTGGGTGCCCCACGATTTGAACGATTGACAGAAATTGTCACGTTCCGAGGTCTGTTCTTCTTTGCCTTTGCGCAACCAAAACGATTTTTTTTCACGATCACGTCACGTGATGAGAAGTGGATCCTCTACGACAACAGGAGACGTTCAGGACAGTGTTTGGACACCGATGGGCCATCCAGGCACTTCACAAAGGCAAAAAACCACCAAAAAATTACCATGGTTACTGTATGGTGGTCAGCGGCTGTTGTGATTCACTATAACTTTCTGCAACAGGGCCAAAATCACAGCAGAGTCCTATTGTGAGTAAATTGACGAAATGTACAGAAAATTGCGTCAGCAGCAACCGGCACTGGTCAACAACAGCCGGCACTGGTCAACAGAAGAGGTCTGAACCTTCTCGACGACAATTCCCGTCGCACGTTTTACACATCACCATCCGAAAATAAAATTAATTGAGCGTCGAAGTTTTGCCTCACCCACCATAATCCCCTCTCGCCTACCGACTATCATTTTTTCAAGCACTTCGACAACTTTCTCACCGGTAGAACCTTCGCTAATCATTACCAGGCAAAAAACGGCCTTCGTCGACTTCATCGAATTCCGAGCACACAATATATATGCCGACGGAATTAATCGACTTCTGTTAAGTTGGCAAAAGTGCACTGATTCAAATAGCGTTTCCACGAGTATTTCAATCAAATTGATTAAGTATTCACTGAGATGTTACAGTTTAAAGTAGATTCATAAAAACAGACAAAACTTTTGAAATGACCCGATAGTAAATGCACCAATTGAACAATGACGCCCTGAATTACTCGGGTTACTATTTTCTGTTTTGTAGTTATTGTTATAATTTATATGTTTTGTTGATAATTGTAAAATTTTTCAATAAACTTGAGGTTAATGATTTTGTGTTTCAGATTGACTTTCTTGAAAATAAGTATGGAATCATAAATAAATTTCCTCTCTATTTTTCAAGGTCACGGTGACCTATGGTATAAGGAGAGGTGTCATTTTTTTCTATTTCTAATGTTTCATATAATATGCAACAATGGGGGCTTTTCAATTAAATGAGTGAATCGGTATACATTTTCTCAGTTCAGCCTCTTCTGATAATCAATAAAGTTAATCAGGATCATTGTTATGAACATTTGCGTTGCTTTTAGTTAGGGTTAAGAAATATTAATTCAAATTCAACTCACAGCTTGATGTATTATTTAGTCACATCTATAAAAGAAATTTTATTTTTCAGCTCAATGGTTGAAAACATTTTCACTACCTAAATTCGTCTCGGACTTTGATTTGCATCTGGTCAACGTATTTTATAACAGATACTTGAACTTAACCTCTAATGGCATGAAGAAGTGGCAGAATATCACGCTCAGATTGGACACATCGGAAGTTAGAGGGCATATTTTCAAAACTAGAGTGAAACTAAGCTGGCCAAGTTTGATTGTCGAACAAAATTCTGAGAATCGCTCTGTTTTTATGTTTCCTCTAACGCAGGTTGGGAATTTCACATATCTGAATATTACGGTTCGTAATCCAGCTAGTTACAACGTGGTGGTACAGCTGGTGTTTGATAGAGATTATCCAGAGATGAAGACGTTATACAACGGATTACCACCCAACTTGCTAGTGAAAAATTCAAGGGAATACACTCCTACACACGGTTTTTTTTTCCCGAACAACACCAAAGATAAATATCTTGATTTTTTTGCGGAAATGCTGGGGATCGACGCGAACAGAAATACGGTGCCCATTTTATTGACACCAGGTCAGACCCAGAGCGTACTTGTCGGTTTTTATACGGAAGATGTTAATCCTCACTCAGCGCTACTTTTCCTTAGAAATAATTTGACAATTCTGGAAGTTATCAGGCTGAACGCTCAGGGAGCGCAGCCATCGTTCAAGTTCGGAAACCGTAAACCAGGGTCGACTCAACTGCTGACCTTTGATTTAACGGACAAGCATTTCAGGGAATGTGAGAGGCATAAGTCGTCAGCGGGATGTTCCCACCCACACTTGACGGTTAAACGAACTTTCACTGCCAGAAATATCGGGGATGTACCGCTTTACATTCATAGTTTTCACATAAATGACTATGCTTGTGTGGGATATGGTTTCCGAGTGATGGATTGCGAACCTTTTGTGCTTCCCCCGAATGGAACAAAAAAAATTGATATAGCATTCACTCCCGATTTAACCTTAACAAAAATCACCAGAACCCTAATTCTTGGCACCAGCCTCAATATTCCGGTGAATTACACACTGTACACTACCATACCGTCATCTTATTTGCATCTGTGCTCGGATCTAATAGCTAGACCAACGTGGGAGATTTACTTGAGCTATTTGACAGTGCTGTCGATGGGAATTTTATATATTATTATTTTATTTGCTGCCATGATGGATGCTGATCGAATTAGAAGGCAAGCGATGGGGTCTTTTATCGCCCCAAGTAGTCCTACAATACAACCCGTGTTGGATTTAAGACTAGTGGGCCAACAAATTAGGGAAGAAATTCAATCGGCAAAGACTGAGAATGTGTGCGAGGACAAAAAAGTTATTTGTGAGGATAAAGCATCGCAGAAAGAATTGGAAGATGAAATTAAACCGAGGTCAGAGAGTGATCAATATACGGCAGTAGCGCCAACAGTTAGTAAGCCTAAAAAGAAACTTGGGAAAAAGAATAGCATTGAAACTAACCAAAGTTCACCTCCGTGTGACGTTATGATTCAAGAAAAGTTTGATAAGAAACAACAGAAAGAAAAGATAGGCGAGCCAAAACATAAAGTTAAAAAAGAGAGTAAGGAGTTGTTGAGAAGTGAAGAAAAAGACAAAAAACATGTACAAAATATTATACAGAAAGAAAAGGAGGTTAAGAAACCGCTTTGTAATAACAGAAAACATACCAAAAACAGTAGTGTACCTGTCTATGAAGAAGAAACTTCATCCACAACTACAGATAGCAGTAGTTATTATGAAGATCCTGAAAAAGAAAATAACCAAAGAAATATGTCAAAAGTTTGCTCAAAGAGTAAGTTCCGCAATGTAAACAGTGAAACTTCGAAACCTGTTATACAGGAAAATTTGAATCATACGTCCGAAGTTAAACACGTCAGTTTTAATCATAATCATCATCACAACAGAAACAAACATCAAAAATCCTCACAGAAAACGCCGAAGATCGATAAACAGAACAAAGACCATGAGGCTAATTCAAAAGCAAATGAACATCACAGTCACGGCAAACACCATATTCATCTTCGAGAAATGAAAAAGAGGGATAGGTCTTGCAGAGATCGCAAGGAAAAAAATAACTTTCACAAAAAATCTTCCGACAAAAACAAACAAAACGAAAGACAAGTCAAAGAGTCTGATAGTATAGAAAAACGAAAAAACGCGAGCTGTTTCAATATATCTTTGCCCCCATCTACGGTCCCGTGTATTTGGGGCGAAAGTAGGGCTAGATTCAGCGACGTAGTAGCAAGAAGCGATATGGGATGTTCCTCTAATCGCCCCTTGGCGCACAGTAGCAAACCCGTTACCAATAAGCCAACTATGTATGTGGAACCCTACAAACAAACCTCTTCTGTCGAGTTGGGGCCCATCGGTTCTAAACGCTTGGATTGTCGTCCTTCCAATGAGGTCAATCGCAGATCAATGAATGATGATAATTTCAGATTGAATGGCAATAATAGTAGATCTACCAGTGATATTATTCACGATGAGTACTTGAATTCGGAAAACATAATTCTCGATTCCAACAATAGTTATTTCTCGGACGAACTCCGTTTAGATAACAGTAGCAGAGAAAATACCTATATGGATGATAGTTCGGCTGTCAGTAATTGGAACCATCAACAGGATTATGGAAATCTTATTGAACCTTCTGATACTAACACGTCAATGGAGGGTGAGTAACAGAATTTACGTATTTATTATCATTTTCAACTGTTGGCTATATCTTATCAAATAAAGCAATACCTAACTGATGGAGATGGAGACTTTATCACATAAAGTTTTTGTAGTTATATGATATGGTCAATGTAACAAGAGTTATGCCATTTCACATACAGCTATATAAAATTTCAAAATGTTTGGTGAATCATTTATGAACACTCATTTCATCTGAAAATTTTTACAAGAATTTAGATACTCAGAATGGAATAAAGAAAATCTACTTGAAAGAATGAATGGTTGGATTTCCAAGATGCCACATTTTCTCAAAGTAATTGTAGAAAACGTTTCGTTAGGTGAATAGTATTTTCACATTTGACAATTTATCTTTACCAATGTTTATATATTTTTAAACATGTTTTGAATTTGAATTTCCCTGTTATGAACAGCCAATGTTTCTTGGGAAAGTTGAAACGAAATTATATTGGAAAAATAAATATTTATTGAAGTTATTTGGCAAGATGGATAGAGATTTAATAAAGAATGTAATTTTTTCCAATATTTCAAGGAATCCAGCTCAGTATCAACACCTTAGACTACTCGTTTTATTGAAAAATTTCAACTATATATGTTTTTGTGTCTGTTAAATCTCTCTATGAATTTATGTTGGAAAATTATTCTCTTTTATCGAAATTATTTGAATCCCTGAAATCAATTCCAGTATTATTATTCTGAATATTATGTATTGACGGTATTTTAGATCCATGGAACCAAAGTTTGTTGAATTCGAGCACGTACTGGGATAGTTATAACCCGTTACTGAATGATCCTTCAATCATCAATGATAACAGTTTACTAATGGAAATGTCACTATCATCCCCATCCCAAGTAACTTCTCAATCGGCTGGTTATCTGTGGGGATCGTCTTCAGTCTGGCAACCGTGGGCTCCGGAAGTTACAAGGACTCCAACTAGAACGCCTCCTGGCTTCGATGAGTACCTGCACAGAAAAAGAGATGATGTATGTATTATTTTTAAGAATAACCATCTCTTGACTTTTTTTTTCAAATTTACACCATTAAATTTCGATGCAATTTGCCTAACCAAATACTGGGATTATCTGAAATTTTCTGGCTGAAGGACAAGTTTATAGTTGTCGATTATGGTGCAAACTATTCCCCCTTCATTAAAGACTTTAGCCCAATCGCAAAGTTCAAACTTGTCATATGGTTTATTTAACCAAATAACTTGAAAACAATAGGATGTTTGAACTGGTATTTGAAAATGTTTGTTGAAGTTTTTTTTAATTAAATAACTGGGGAGGTCATGAAAGGTTGAAAAAATAATTTTCAGTTATCTGAATATGCACTGAAGAATTAAAACTGGTGCCCCTCAAATAACCAGGATGGGTATAGGTGAAGTTCATTTTGAATATATTTGGTTTAACTTTTGAATCAAATTTGTATTGCAATCGATTAAAAAGAAATACTTCTGATTTATTATGTGTCTCTTCAGAATATGTTTTTCCAATAACTAGCGAATGACAACCCTCATAAGTCAAAACGTGTGCGAGCTGAGGATTAACGAGGTCTCACCTTTTGCGTGGGACTCCTACTACAGTATTATATTGGTATTCAGTTCTTTCACTATTTCATCATGAAATACCAAAATCATAAGGAAAATAAAACAATATAGGACAAATAACAGTTAGGATTGCCCTGATTAAATACTCAGTTCTTATCAACATACCTTGAACAAGTTTCGCAACCATTTTCGGAAGAATATTTTTTCATTCCTCAACAAGGGCATTGACTCAGAGTAAGATGCTACAAATGCAATACGCATAAATACAGACGACTCAAAAATCAAAAAAAGCTCAGGATGTAGAGTGTACTCCAGATCACTAAGCCTAAGGATTAAGTGGGGAATGGAAAAAATACCAGCGTGGTCAAACAGAACTGGCTGATATCTCAATCGCCACGAAAGAAGTAACCAGGAAAGGAATTTCTGGCAAAAACATAATCTGCATTAATAGCAGTTAAGCCCTATTAGCCTAGAGCAGACACAGGGCTAGTGCTAGAATGCCACCAAAATTTAGCCAAAGTCTTGGTAGATAATAACATTATCCTGAGGTAAATTAAAGGACACGACAGGAGTAAAGGTAATCGCATTGCCGACTCTTTAGCTAGACTAAGAATTTTAGAACCCAGTGGCACCTACGGCCTGATGACTTCGACAATTATGGAACTAGCCAAACGTTACCCCCATGCTCAATCCCTAAAGAGATGGGATGAAATCAAAGGATGCAGTCTTGTCAGGATCACCCTGGGAAGCTGGCGCTGAAGAAATATCTGGCGATGACCAGGAAAAATCTACACTTAACAGTAGGATTTCTGACTGGCCACTGTCAACTAAGGAAACACCTCCATAATACGAGGCTAGTGGACACACCTCTATTCAGGATGTGTGAATATGAAGATGGGACTGTGAGGCATGTCCTATCCGAATTCCCGAAGTTATCGTCAATAAGAGAGTGTGTGTTCGGCCAGTCTTGGCCTACACCTGCCGATATAAAGGACTAGTCTCCCAGTGATCTGTCCACCTTCCTGGAAAGGACAGGATGAACGATGACCTAGGAGGACAACTCCTCGGGAGGATGTACAATGGGTCACATGTGGCCTGAGTGCTGTGGGCTTACTCTCACCCTCCCTACTCTACAGATGCAGATACAAGTTTCTAATATCATAATTATGGATTCCCAATATTTTGCAACTTTTATGGTCGCAATGCAAGAGCAAAATCAACCGTTTCTGGCGCAATCCTTCAGCCAATTGCGAACTAATGAGCAGAAAGTTGACGTTTCTTCAAATTTTTCGGGTAATGTACCTTTCGAAAACTACGATCAACGACGAGAAAAGTTATTCTGTGATAAGGATAAAATAGCCCAGCTTCTATGTGTTTCAATCGGTTCATCACATTACAATAACAGCTTAGCTGCATTCTTAGGTCTTGTCCATTAAAAAACCTGACCTACGAAGAATTGATCAAAGCTTTCAAACAAATGCTCAACTAAAAAAAGAATGGTTGTTTCTCAGCAATACTTTCCCAATATGTTTAAAAAAAAATTAAAGCATAGTTGAATATGTTGCAGCTCTTCAACAAAAACTCGTAGAATGCTATTTCTCAGTGAAACGGGAATGTGACAAAGTAATTTCAGTAGCTGACATTTTTCTGTGGATTTCGAAACGACTGGTTACGAGAACAACCAAAGCCACTGCCTTCAAAGCGAACATTGAAAGTAAAGAACTCACTCACAGATATGAAAGTACTAGTTTCAATATATTCGTTATATAAGTTATCCAGTTCACCTTCTGGATATTTTTTAGAGCCATTCTAAATCTCGCACCAGGTTTCAATCTCATCATTCCCAGACACGCATACGTGTTGATTATAAGGTCCTTGAAATCGTTAATTTATGTATACGATTTGCGATAAAATCAATGATTGCCTCACTGACAAGACAAAACTCAAATGTGCATCACATTCAAAGAAAGGCCTTGTAGCTTGAGTATTTTAAGGTTGGATAAAGTAAGAAAAGCACAGATAAATAATAACATATACTGCACACTTTAGAACCACCACAAACACCCTAAGGTACACCTAGGAAATATATATTCAATAATTGGGTTTAAACTTATATACAAGAACTGTTCAAAAAATAAAGTGAATGTTGAAATTCGATTAGCAGTTTCAGCTGTTTAGCATGTTAAGTTTGTTGGTGAGAGGTATAAAAGTTAGCAAGTGTTTTGCGTGTTCGGTGATTTTCTACTTTCGAAAACAATAGATAAAAAAATGTGTGTCAAACTTGTAAAAAATGAAATTGAGTGCTCAAAAAACTCTTGAAATGTTGACAGTGGCATATGGTGATTGTGCTCTGAGTTAGAAAAATGTTTACAAGTGGGATAAGCTTTTCGCAGAAGGTCGAGAAAATGTGAATGACGACCCTGCCATGGACACCCCAGCAAATGCGATGAAAATGTTGAGAAAATTAAGAAAATTGTTATGGAAAATCATCGAATTGCTATTAGAGAAGTTGCTGAGGATGTCGGCATATCGATTGGCTCATGCCATGCAATTTTTTCGGAAATTTTCAGCGTGAAGCGTGTGACAGCAAAGTTCGTTCCAAAAAAAAAACCATCGCATGAGCATTGCTAAGGAATTGTTGAATACCGTCAAAGGCGATCCAGATTTGCTCAAAAGAGTCATGACTAGTGACGAATTATGGATATATGGTATGACATTGAAACCAATGTCTAATCGTCCTAATGGAAGAGCCCAGAGAGCGAAAACCAAGAAAAGCACGCCACGCAACTAGTGGATATAATTTCACAGAATCTGAAAACTATAGTTAGATACTCAAGTCAATAATTTTGACATAGTACACTTACACAATAAATTGAGAAGGCTACTCTTTCCTACATTGGGCTCTCCTAAAATAACTGTCTTAACCCCTGATCTCAAAATTTCTCCTTTCCGCCCATCAGTTAAATGCTCATCGATTTCTTTCGCCAAAACTTCTACATTTTTGGTGACAGTCTGAATTATATTGTGTTCCAGTGTCTCTGTTTCTTCAAAATCTATATGGGCCTCCAGGTGTGCCACGCTATTTTTCAGTTTTCCTTTCCATCTATTGTAGAGCTTGCTGAGTGATCCTTCTGTTTGTAAAAATGCCTAAAATATACATTTACTTTTTACTAAACATTATACAATTTTTATTCTTGGATTAACTTTAAGAAACCCTTGCTCTACTAAATGTACAGATAGTCCTGTATTTTTTCTGCAAAAGTACACTTTTTATCAGTTCTTTCTGGGCATATAACCAAAACAAAGGCATTTTTAATGTAGCCGTTAGTACTATGAATGTAGCCGTTACTACGTGATAGGAGATCATCATAAAAAATGAGAAATAAAGCTTTCCATGTTTTTTACCACTTTTGTTTGTAACTAATATTACTGCAGTTTCGTCCTATGAGGACATTTTCAAACAATTACAACAGTTTATTGCTACTACTGTCAGAATGTGCAACATCAAAAAAGGCACGCCAAGTTGGATCAAATGTCAAAGTTTTGCTGTTTTCTTTGATTACCGTGGCGTCGTGCATCAGGGATATTATCGGATATTTCATGAAAGAAAAAGCACACAAGACGCCATCGCAAAGCTTACTTCCTCGATATACAATGCTCTTGATACCAAGAAATGCTGTCTTGGTGTTTTCGTTGACCTAGCAAAGGCTTTCGATACGGTCAGTCATGGGCTTTTGCTGGAAAAACTGGAACATCTTGGTATCAGATGAGTGGTGTTGGATTTGTTCAGAAACTTCTTAACAGGTAGGAAACAACAAGTTCTAGTAAATGGAATTTTGAGTTCGGAGGAGTCGGTTTCATGTGGCGTTCCTCAAGGAATGGTTTTAGGGCCTGTTTTATTCATTATTTATTTGAATTCACTATTGAGGATGTGCTTTTATAAGTGGCAGATTTATTAAATTAACGTGTTTGCATTATTAAAATTCGTTATGAACATTTTACCTATTTTTTGGGAAAGAAAGTTTTTGGCTTTCTACTACTCCATCTTTCTTTCCCAAAAATTAATCACTCCTAAAAATATAACCCCTTCAATTCATTTTACCCATCATTTCTATTTTCGAATAATAGTAGACATCTCAGGTTGGATGTCGTCGAACAAAAGTTTTTATTTTTGAAAATCTCTAAGGCTCTCTCAGAGCAGTGCCTGTGCGATTCACATTGGATTTGAATCGCTGAAGGTTAAATCCATTTGGAAAAACGTTTTCAGAAAGTAAAAGTGCATTTTTATCAAAAATCGTTGCTCCGATCGATGTTTCACACGAGTACTTTTATTCAGAAAATTGTCTAAGTAACCTGATTTTGTTGAAAAATATCTGTCATTTCAAAGTTTTGAAGTGACTTTGTAGCACAACAGGCGACTCCTGCATGAAAGCTCATCAAAGCAATTCATTGTTTTAGTCAATCACCAAAATTTGGCTTATTTTGAATATTACCAAAGAAAAACATTCTTCATTGTGTAAATTTGAGTGCCCGTAACTTGGTAAGGAAGGATTTTAGGAACAAAAGTTATATGAACATACAAGAGTTATATGTGGGGCTCAGTAGAGGTGAAGTGGCTGCGGCAGTATTCTGTGACTTTTCTAAGCTTTTGATGGCGTTGATCACGGAGTGCTGTAGAAAAAATTGTTTCTTTATGGGTTCAAGGAACAACCCTAAATTGGTTTCGATCTTATCTTTCGGACATAATTCAAATGGTAGAGTTACATAAGAACACTCTAGTCTCTCGAAAATTTATGTTGAAGTTGTGAAATATGCAACCTCTTCATCTCAGGCGAATATCTGGTACGCTGAAATTGATAGAGGCAAGTGAATCAGCGAGAAACACGTTGTTTAGTAATAAGTTGAATATGAATAATACTTCAAAATTTTTTCTACGTTTTTTGAGGGTTTCCAAATTGAAATAGTTCCATTATCGTTTGTATGATATCAGGAACGGATATATTCCATATTTTTTTAGATACATTGGTCTGTGATATCGTTTTTGCAGTTTTTATAGTAAATATCATGTGTCAATGATTATATGTTCGCTTGAAGGGGTTTCTTTTTCTGGTGAAAGTTAGCATTTTACACTTGGATATATTTAACGCCAAGTAATTATCTTTGCAAAAAACAGAAACAGAATTAAATTCATTTTGAAATAAACTGATATCTTCAAATGATTCAATGGATCTATAAATTTTCACTATAATACAAATTTTGAATACCTTATGTGATCAGATATATCACTGACAAACATAACAAAGAGCAAAGGACCAAGTATTGATTCTTGTGGTACCCCAGAGGAAATTATGAAGGTGAGTGATTTTCTTTCATTGAATTTTGCAAAATTCCCACATTAGAAAGATATGATTTAAATAAAGATGATGCAATTTCTGAAAAAGAATATTCCTGTAATTTCCTTATCCAGATATTAAGATTTACTTTATCAATGGTATCAGACCTATAATAAATTAGAAATTTTACTGAATTGTTTTTAAAACACATTCTTGATAACTAACACCATTATACACCTTAATTTGAATTCACTTTGATGTAGACACTGGATAGAAAACTTTCTTTAGCTGAGTTTACAGTCGGAATTCATGAATCATCAGTTTCAATGATTGGTGTGCAGCAGTATATAAATTATATAGAAGAGCGTACTGCAATTACCTGTCTTCTCTGTATTTCTGTTTCTGCCTGCAATAAATCAGCAAGACCTTCC
The DNA here is from genome assembly GCA_015342085.1 of Leptinotarsa defecta. Lineage (NCBI taxonomy): Eukaryota > Metazoa > Arthropoda > Insecta > Coleoptera > Chrysomelidae > Leptinotarsa > Leptinotarsa defecta. Next base: position 4,271 of record WOGO01001147.1, on the reverse strand, counting down.
ACTTCAGTCAAATCAAGTTTTGCATTGAAAAATGCCCTTCGGGTGAATTCACCCGGTTCTGCAAGCCTCACTTGTGGAATAGATCCCAAAGCATTCAAAATTCCATTAACAACTGCTAATCCACCATGAACTTGCAACTCGAAACTATCTTCACCCGTGAAACTTTTGGGGCCTTGAAATATCGAAGAAAAAATATTTGAAGATACAGTAAATATCTCTAATGAAACCACTTTTCTAAGGATGTGAGATGGAGAGATTTCATTATCATTTGACATATCTTGTTCGATATTCCTATATAATAAAGATGATCAAATATGTGAAGTATATTTTGAAATAGTAAAGTGAAATAGTTGGCCCATACAAATTTGCATGCAACAGAGTTATAGCAAACGCCAAACGTGATGGCGAGCCCGCCCTTATGCAAACAAACTCATTTTCAATGTAACCCCCACTATAGCTTTTGCAAGACATACAACTGATCTGTACAGAGGCGTATCATTACTTGTCCTCCAATGCTGTTGGTGTTTGGCATTGTCTGAATTATTTGTGTTTCTGAAAAAATGTTATCGCCTAACAAAAAACCAGTTATCAAGAGTCAGGATAAGTGTATCATTATATAACATTTTAGTCAAGCGGCGTTGGAAGCTCTTGATTCCTACCAAGCATCGTCTAAATTGGTAACAAATTGCCAAAAACGACTCTCCCCAATAGGAAAACTTAACAGATTGTCTCTGGCCTGAATTCCTGGCCATATTGGCCAGGGGGAAAGTCTATACTTGCGCGATCGCTCGCCATCACGTTTGGCGCTTGCTGAACTTTGTTTCTACAGACATCACGAGGGTTTCAGCATTTGATATATAGAGACAATACTAGAACTTTCAGTTATATCTGTGATAGCCCCAACATTGAATGTATGGGCTAAAAATTGGAGTGATTTCATAACTCCTCGACTTTTCAAGTTTATGGTATTTTCTTATTATCCAAAATATACATCAAGACTTGCCTGAGAGTGCTGTGAAGGTTGGAGGAAACTGGGTGTCTGGATAATCAAGAGTCACAGGTACCCGAAAAAGCTTAAGAGTTTGCCAGACACGGATCATCAACTCCATGTATAGAATCTGAACCAGCTGTGAGATACCAACTCTTCGCTATGGAACAAGATAGAGAGATGGGTCTAGAAGAAACAAAAAAATATAACCAAGAACATACTTGGAAAAACCTTTATGAAGGGTCCATCCGAGAAGAGAACTGCTTCTACAAAGCAGGAATCCAATCAGACCAATTACTGGGCTACTCACTGGACATTGTCCATTGAGAGAACACCTGGACATTATAGGACTGTTGCCCGGAACCTTAACTGCAGGCAATGCAACAAAGAGAGAGAAAGTTCCTGCTACTGGATGAACGAGAAACAATGGCAAGACTAACCTCTATGAGGTACCTTGCATAAATGCATATCCAGCGTGGTATTAGCCGGGGAAATAGTTGTTTTCCGATAGACGTTTACCAGGGAGATTCATTTTTCGAAATTTATTTCAAAATATTCATTTTCATAGTATTTTATGTGAATGTGAGGCAGTGGATCAATGCATGGAGAACCCTAATTATTCCAGGAAGAATTTGACAAACATTCAGCGAAAGACCTGTACAAACAAGGGAACAAGATTGTTGGAATGGGTGTTGTGAAAAAGATGGGGGGAAATGCAATAAGCTCCTGAGGCTGCAATGTTTTGCAGAAACTTTGAAGAAATGAACAAGCCAGGCAACTTCCAAGTAGTAGAACAAAGAAAAAAAAATTATGGGTTGGTTCTTTTTAAATTAAACATGACAGTAGCTTTTAGAATTTCTCGTACACTTCAATAACGGTCCAACAACTCTAAAAACATGACGAAAGCGAAAAATTCTGCAATATGCTCGGAGATTGTGACGAAAAAATTTGTTGATCAAAAACCACTATAATATTTCTCATATCTGGGTTTATATATCAGGGAAGTGTAGTGAAAGGGCACAGAATAAATTAGAAATGCTTGAAAATGTTGAATCTGTTAAATGACAACAGGTTTTCAAAACATATTTGAATATTTAAAAATTGGAAAAATGGAGTGAGATCTATTGATACGACATAAAGGTCCCATTTAAAAAAGTATGTACACTATTTTACGTAATAATTATTTAACAAGTAACAATTTGGCAACTTGTAGGTATCATATGAAGTTGTTATTAGGACACAATAACAAACTAAAAAATAGGACCCCCATTATGAAGTGAAATTTTATATGGATGAACATAATGCCATAACATAATCATCTCCTGATGCTCACTTAGTTGGCGAAATATGTGTCAAGAGACAGTGCTTTAGTTCTGGAATGGAAAGTGTTTTCATTAGAATGACTTTAAACAGAGGTTCCAGCTTTTCCAGCTGATAGTCTCACCTGGGAACCATAAAACCAGTCCTTTATCCAAAGTTTCTTTTGTTGTAGGATGTTTTATATGTTTCAAAACAGCAGTTCTTGGTTTAGGTAAAGTATTCGAGTTTAATACCAGTTTCAAAGCTTCTCTTGCACTGCTGCCAGACACTCGAATAACTGCTACCCCACATTTTCCTTGACCTAAAAGGTAGATTTTGAAAAAATGTTTGTCTTGTTTCATGAAATTTTGAAACAGTTTTGTGGTAATATCCCTGATGTGTTTGATAAAGTTTGAAAAAACTGTTCTTAGTAGTAAGAGAAATAAACTTACAATTTATAACCCATCCAGTTTTTCAAGAAAGGTTATAAACCCCTTTAATGACACAATAATACTCCAGTACTCATATCCTTGTAGACACTGTGCATTATCATAATATAACTATTTTGGTATGATGCAATTTTTTACTAAAAAAACTTAGTAATTGTTTTGACTGGACCAATATTCACTAATTTGTGTAAAAATATCAGGTCCTTGTTTTGTCTACGAGTTTCTAGAGTAAAGTAGTGAAGTGAAACCATTCAGTGGATAAACAGAACTACATGTAAAAAATACTCAATTGACATGAACGTGGACAGTACAGTAGACTGGAGCTGAATATAATGATTTTCAAAATGATCATCCAGTAGAATTTTTTTGTAAATACCTACCTGATGACAGAGCAAACACCGTTTGTGAGGAGCTCGAACGACATAGCGTTGGTGTAAATTTTTTCCATATTCTGCAGAACTTCAACATAATAAACTTTTTTTCTTATAATTTTTGAGTGATCTTAACCTCACAAATAAGTAGAGTTTTACTGTCCGAGGTTTTTCGAAATTTCAGGTTTCAAACAGTGGACGATACATTCAGTTTCAATACATTTTATTTCGTATGATTTTTCTTCTCTTCGAATTTTTTGGTAGGACTTATAGAACCCGGATTTGTTTGTGTAGAATGTTTATCGAGTTTATACCTATTTGTTCTTTTAAACTTGAAAGCAGACGACAAAATAAACCAACTAGGTATATCTACTTAATATTTGAACTTTTTTAGGTTATTGTTTTTTGAATAAGTTAAATGCACAATTTGAGACAAAGTGTTGAGAATACTTTATATATAGGTGGTTTGAAAAGGTTACTGAGAGATCAATTTGTATTTGTAGGTAGCGAGAGTAGCTTTTTAGACGATAGTGCACTCATTTTTTTATCCAAAAAAGGGTGGATTATCACGAAGACATGGACGCCCAACGCTTTGAAGGATGGTTTGAATCCCTTCTTTCACGAGTCAAATTCGGTAATAATGGAAAACGCTTCTTATCCGATTAGTAGAACAGCTGTCAATTATGACCACCAGAAAAGCAGACATGCAGAGTTGGTTAGGACAAAAAGGAATTCCACTTTCCGAGGACATGGTTAAGGCCGAGCTTATGAGTGTCATTAAAAAGCATCGTGACAGATATCGCCAGCATGTGGTGGATACAATAGCTCTTGCTGAAGGCATTGAGACTTCCTCCTCACCATTGCGAGTTAAACAGGATAGAATTAATCTGGGCTCAAATTAAGGGTTACGTAGCTCATGAAAACGTGACATATAAAATTTCTGATGTCCAACGTTTATTAAACTTGCAATGGAACGGATACGGAAAGAAGATTAGGCTAATGCTGTAGCTCATGTGATCAAGAAAGAAGAGAAAATGTGGATATTGGACGGAATGGTAGACACTGTTTTTGACCAAATAATAATAGATTTAAGTGTGACTGGGGATTCCTCTTCGGACGAGTCAATGGATTCTGAAACTTCATAAGCATAACTTAGGTAATTAT
>WOGO01001146.1:0-19258 GCA_015342085.1 Leptinotarsa defecta | reverse complement strand
AAAATTCCCATATACCTGAAGATTTATTCTTTGAATATTTTCAGGAAAAAATTAAGCGATATTCTGATTGATAAAGCCTACTATAGTTTAGATGAATTTTACAATGACAACGCTTTTTATGAATTATAGTTTACTACTATAACTATAATATAGCATATTTTTTTTAAGAAAATTTTTTGAATTTTAAATTGTATAGCATTTATTTTGCTTCGTAAAAATGTGTTTGACACCCTATTTTATATAAATAGGCTTTTAGGAATTACTTCTATACTACTTTGACATAGTTCATAATCGTTTGTCAACAAGAACTCTTTCTTAGGACAATAAACGTATTTCTCTCTCTCTCTCTCTTTAATCCAGAGGCTCCAGCCTGGATTTCTTTTGGTAACTATTGGATATATGCAATATGAATTTCACTAGTATCTTTAATTGCATACCATTTCACTAACAAATATCAATATTAAGAATGTAACTCAAAAAGAAGCAAGGATTTGGGAAACCAATTATATAAAATATCTTAAATATATTCAAAAATATATAAAGGACTATAAAATGGCTTTGACTGAACAATATCAGCTCACCAATTCTTCGAAAAAATTAGTTTAGTCAATAATCGTGAGAATAGAGTGTCTTAAATCATTTGAGCAAGTAAAATTCTATACTTTTTCTATGACATATCAGGAATATTTCAAACTTTGTAAAGGATATCCTGAATGAAGGTAATAGCATTAAATTTCATACAGTTGCAATTAATCAAAGTGGGGAGTTTCCTCATTGTTGCTGTCTTTTATGTGCTTAAGCTATGAATATCCAAACTTCTTCGTAGCCTATTGTACTCACCTATGTTGCGGTCATGCACTTTCAGCTTTTATAAAATAAGAAAGATCTGGCATTCACGAGGCTCTTTTTCCTCATTGTTGCTATCTTTTATGTGCTTAAGCTATGAATATCCAAACTTCTTCGTAGCCTATTGTACTCACCTATGTTGCGGCCGTGCACTTTCAGCTTTTATAAAATAAGAAAGATCTGGCATTCACGAGGCTCTTAAGACTATTAGAAATATAGAAAGATGAAAAACATTCATAGAGTTCTAGGGCATGAATATATCTTTATTGAACAAACTGTTACATCTGAGTTGAAGAAAATTAATATATTTCAGGTACAATGAAGAAGTTGGAAAATCAATATTCAGTTTGGTTCCCTGAAATATTTCAAGATCGCTATGTTTTATGGAAAAGAAGGTACTGTTTGAATGAGACAAGTTGCTTCAAAGAGTATCTTTTAATAATCTTTATATGTACTTTGGTTATATTTCGAGAAATCATATAAAATCTGGAAATGCCCATTCCAGCAATAAAAAATTGCTGATAATCCGTCATTAACCTGTCAAAATATATTTTCACGAGAACATAGCCCATTTGTATAGGCTGTAATATAAACTGAAACAAAAAAAATTAATTTTAAATAATGCTGTTGAAAACCTTGTGATATTTTATGAAATTACATGAGTTGTCCAATATAATCAGTCCTTTTGAATTTTTCCTTCAATCTTGGCCATTGAACAAGAAAATTATCAGCTAAATAGAGCAATATCTTACCACTTAAAGATAAGCTTCTTGTTCTACAAAAGCTTTCAATGAAAACAATTTTTGTATCAGTAATAAAGAATACTTTCAATAGAAATCCTAATCCACAAATTGGAATGCAAGTTCCTGGACCATTACAAAGAATTAATTCAGGATTTATTTTGAAAACAATAGGAACACTGTAGAGAATAGAAAAAATGGTGGTAAATACTGATGTGAGGAATGACTGATGAACTGCTCTACTTCTTGGTATCTTATATATTACAAAATCAGCTGTTTGTCCCGTCATTGCTTTATTTCTCTCAAGTTCTTCAACCTTCGCTTTACTTGTAACATCGCTCCTGGCCATAATATAATATCTTGGTGAATATTGTGTGAAATCCAAGTTTTTTATCAGCGTAATCATTTCTGTTGTATGTCCTCCTGATCCTATGCAAATTATGGTTCTACATGGCCTTTCTCTTTTCTTAGACGCATATTTACTATGGCCAGTGGTGATTTTGTGAATTAAATATAAAACTCTAGCAATCAGCAAAACTATACACAATATACAAATTTCGATCAGTAACTGAGCTGAAAATAAGTTTCTCAGAAATAAGGAATTAAAAGCATTAAAACTGTTTACCATCCATTTATGAAATATCTGAAAAATAAAAATTAAATACTTTATTTTCCGTGCAATATGTGAGGTTAGAGTTCAGAATCCAATCAATATACAATACATGTCTATCGTCAAAGTCAAAACAATAGTAAATTTGTAAACATGTATACCAACCAATGTTTTTTTACTGTTTATAGTGAAGGATTTGATTTAAGAATACTTATTCAGATCAAATTAACAACTTGTTCCTGCAATTTTAAATAATGAAATAATAGACGGTTGTGTTCTTACAACCAGTACGGGCAATCACAGAATAGTTAATATATGCTGTGATTCGATCTTGACCTTTTCTGTTGTGTGATATTGAAAACTTGCGTTCTATTGGGTCAACACCAACTTTGAAATTTGACAGAAATCGTAGAGTATCAGTGCGACACGTGTCACCACTGGTTTTAACAATGGAAAACGTTATAATCATTTCATGAAATGCAACAACGTATCAATACTGTTAAAAATCACTGTCGCCAACAATGAAATACTTGAAACACATAACCGTTTTACTTGTTAATATGGTATATTTTTCTTCACGCAAAATCATGGAATGGGCGACATCTATATCTGATAATGTGAAACACTAGCAGTGAACGATGAAAATTTTCTTAGACTTAGCAGTATGCGTTGCTCTATGTGAATATCATTTGCAGACCTTGGTATAGAATATTAACAAATGTGGCCCCTCATATTTGTATAATGGGCTGAGGGTGACACATTTTCAATCGCGGGGCCCTCATCAGGCGCATGGCCTGTGGCGGTTGCCACCCCTAGAGACCACCTGTGGTACAGAGTACATTGAATGTCTACAGGCTATTTGAATCACTCAATGATCAAAAACTCATACAGAGAAACCAAAACAATTTGTATTTCCAGTGTGTTCAAAATTGCTTATATTCACAAATTGACAAACACTATTCTGTTACCTTCTTCAAAGTAAATGAACTATTTAACATTTCATATCAAATAACTAATGATCCCTTGAAATATTCAACATCCGTAAAAGTTTTAGGAGTTATCAGGTTTTTTCAAAAGTTTTGTCCATTTTTGAACTTTGAACTGTAATATCTCAGTAAAATCGTATCAAATTTAATCGAAATAAACGCTATTTGAATCAATGCACTTTCGCCAAGTCGATTAATTCCGTCGGCATAAAATTTTGTGCTGAGTATTCGATGAAGTCGACGAAGGTCGTTTTTGCTTGGTCCTGATTGGCGAAGGTTCTACCGGTGAGAAAGTTATCGAAGTGCTTGAACAGATGGTGGTCGATCGGCGAGAGATCTGGGAAATATGGTGGGTCAGGTAGAACTTCAACGCTCAATTTATTTAATTTTCATATGGTAATTTGTCAAACGTACGGACGAGCGTTGTTGAACAATGTCGGCTGCTGCTGACGCAATTTTCGGTATATTTAGTCGATTTCCTCACAATAGGAATCTACGGTGATGGTTTGACCCGAATACAAAAACTTATAGTGAATCATACCAGCTACTGGCTACCACACAGTAACCATGGTCTTTTTTTGGTGGGTTTTAGCCTTTGGAAGGTCCTTGATGGCTCATAAGTATCTAACCATTGTCCTGAACGTCTGCCGTAATTGTAAAAGATCAACTTTTCATCACATGCGATGATTTGATCAAAAAGAGGATTGTTTTGGTTGCGCAAAAGCAAAGAAGAGAAGACCACGGAACGTAACAATTTCTGTTAATCGTTCAAATCGTGGGGCACCCACTTTTTGAGCTTCTTGACCCTTCCAAACTGATTCAATCGCATAGGAGCTGACAACCAATTTTTTCACCATCCCACGCTCTGTTTGTGATGGGTCACTCTCCACCAGGGTTGTCAAATCTTCGTCCTGGATTACTGTCGATCTGCAACTTCTACAACGTCCAAATGGCTGGTTAATTTTTTCAGGCTGTTTCGGCAGCACTTTGGTTCAATTTGGATTCGTAGAGAAAAATTGGTTGAGAATCGCTCAACAACATCATGTGGTAATACACTGAAGAGGCTAAAAATTAAAGTTGAGAAAATGAACAGCGCAAATGAGCAGCATATATACCACAAAGTATAATGAATATTTATTGAGATACGGACAACGATTTCGAAACAACCTAATACTTTTCATGAGCAATGAGATTTGTGCAATACTCAAAATTACTGTGAAAAAACTTGGTATCCTGGGAAAGCTTTTGATGTGGTCCTGTGTGATTGAGCATGTTTATTAATCAAATTTTTAAAAAGATGTACCTTAGAAGTGTAACAACTAGAATATACTTCCATTATCAGTCCTTATTAATGGAAAAATTCATTATTAAAGTGTTTTAGCATCACAGGTGCTCGTGAAATTCTCGTAATAATATTGTTAATGTGGTGGAGTTTCAAGAAAATTGATGTTATATTAATTCTGACTGACTACGTTCTTCTATGAATGTATAAACGCTTAAGGAATATTTTTGCTCAACATATAAATCAATAATACATTTTCAATATCTGTTGTTAGTAAAATATATTATAAAAAATTACTTATTTGATATGAATTGAATTTTTCTGCTTAACCTATTAGTAATGTATGCCGGATAGTATAAATTCAGCACCAATTTGGCTTCTCTGATCATATGCTCAACATTTTGTAGAAAATCCCTGAAAATTAAAAAACAATGAATTGAAGATGAACGAGATACAGTGTAACCAACTCACTTTAAATTACTGCAGTTTTTGGGATTTCCATTTTGAAGACAGTGAAGTATGGCCAATGCAGCTTCATAAAGTTTGGTGCCGATACCCCGTGAATTGTCTCCTCGTCTAGCTTTTTCATTTTCCAACCATAGGTGAAAATATTTAAACATATTTTCAGCATCACCTGAAATCAATTACATCATTTCATTTAGAATCAGGCCCAGATACGTGAGTAAGATATAGATTCATTCTCCTAAGTGTTTTGCTTTGAATCATAGAATACTTGAGAAATTGTGTGTTGTTTATAACATATAGACTTTTTTATGATCTACAACTATTTACATTGATACTTATATTACTTAAGGATGTTTATCAATACTTTTAAACTGTTTGTGTTATTATTTTGTTTATATTATTTTGACTGATTTTTATAATATGGTTACATGTACTTATTTACATTTATATGTTTTTTATATTTACTTTTGGACTTGACATTTTCTTTGTTTATTGTGCATTGATTTCTTTCAACTGTAAATATTATTATTATTATTCATCATTAAACCTTTATTCAGAGGTATAATACTACAAAACTCATCAGACTAGTAAACAAAAGAAATAAATATGAATTCTTTGAACAGTATCAAAAAATAAAACAACGTAAAATACATTCATTTACAATTTTGGAAATTTTACTATAATAATACTAATGACACAAAACTCAAATAAAAATAATAACATATAAATGACATAGGCAGGGTACGGCTATAGTTGCTTTTAAACTCAACTCCAACCTCTAGGGCTAGGGGTACAATTACTTTTTTTCTCAAGGTTGTACAATTAATGAGGAAAGAAGTTATGTGAAAAATGAAATATATAAAGTTGGGTTGACTTAGGTAGGTTTTAAAATACATTAATTTTCAAAAGTGGCGTTGTTCTATAAATTTACTCACAAAAATAAAAGCAATTGGAATTAATTAGTTGAATAATAGTTCTTTGAATATATCAAAATTGTTATCACCAAGAATACATGTAGCACAGATATAAAAAATGATGACTTAGTAAAGATGAGAGTTTTGATAGAGAAGAATATTCAAAGGAATCGGGCAAATTATGGATATGCAGTTGTTTAGTACCTCGTCCACTAGATGGAGTGACATTTTGTTGTTTCGCTCCATCTTAGGAAGAGGAATGAAATACTCTGAAAGAATTCCGATTTTCAAATATGGAATATCATTGACTTTATGTCGATGATGGCCACTATCTTGCACTGATGAGTGGCTAATGAGCCCGAAACCGGTCTGCAAGCTTTGACTTTGAAGCCCAAGTAGTGACTAGCTTCGAAAGTTTAGTGATTTGATGGTGTCTCAATCTGCCTACTGTGGACAGTGGGTGGTCCACAGTCAACGATATGAAGACTGTTCCATTTGTGTGCAGCACATGCTCACATGTAAAGTCAAATAATTTTGATCCAAAAACGTTTTTCATGGTCCACTATACTCACCAGATTCTACGTGGTAGCTATACAATCTGTAGTAGACTTCTTCAAAATCTTTGTGATGTTTGTATAGAATTTTTTCTCTTATTTTCAAACTTTTTATCAAAAGTTCTAATTGATTCACGTCGTCATCTGAAAGATTGTAATGTTAGAGCTGTGTGTGAACTGAAGAATTATAAACAAAACTTACTCTCCAAATATTTCTGAGCTTCATCGTTTATCCTTCGAAAAGGTTTCAATGAATATTTATCTCCACAATTAACACAAAAACTAAGAGTTTGGTTTGGCATTTCCGGAACCAGTCCTTTACATTTTGGGCATAGGTAACTATCTAGCATTTCCTGAAATCATTCAGAGAACTATGTATGAAATTATATTTTTTCAAGCCGAGTTCATGATACACACAATAATTAATGATTGTGAATTCCTCAACGGAATTATCATAATATGGTGTGGAAAATATTTTTAATCATTTTCTATTTAGTATAATTTTATTATATTTTCATTATTAATACTCGCTCCCCTCATCAAACATATTTATTTCTTCTTAACCTATAATATTAGCTCATAATAATAATAAATGTATAATAATAGCATTCATTGCCCAATAGTTTTCCATTTATAGAGCAAAAATTAACAATTTAATTTTACAAATTATAGCACTATTTCAGGACATCAATTTCACATAAAAAAATAAAATTAAATGAACTATAAACCATCAATAATTATCTATAATTCATTGGTGAATATGTATAAACAAAAGAATCACCAAGAAGATACACAGAGGTATGAGTTTCACATTAGTTCAATCTGAATCAGTGAAGATAAGATTTGATTTTTTTCTTAAAATTATATAGAGAGTAATGCTTAAATTCACAAGGTAGAGCATTATAAAGAATGATGGAATTGTAAATGAAACTTCCGAGTGAAACAGGCTGAAATGTGTTTAGGGATGATGAATGTATCCCGATTTCTCGTTCTTGATTGACGGCACCCAAATGTGCTGTACCTTTTGAAAATATACGATGGTTTTCTCTCGGATAGGAATTTATGCGTAGCAATAAGGATATGAAGTTGCCAGATTTTATCGAGTTTAAGCCAACCTGATTCTTCGAATTTCAGTGAAATATGGTCGAATTTCCTCACCCCATATGACAATCGTATGCAGTTATTTTGAATTTTCTGCAGGCGTTTCGCGTCAGATAGAATCAATGCCGGTCCGTAAATGATATCATAGTAGGAGACTTTAGATAGAATAAGAGTTTCACAAATATATATTATTAAAAACGGAGGTCCACCATTAATATGAAGGAATGGATAAAAAATGTTAAACTTAGGAATAAGTAAAGTGAATAAGATCGAAAATAGTCTGAACAATATAAGTTTTACTGTCAATCCTGATAATTTACTAATGAAGTACAGTGCCGTATTCGAAAATAATTTCGGCACCTTCAACAAATTTAAAGTTTCTTCGAAATTAAAACCAGACACGCCCGGTTCCATTCAGCTTGAAACCTAAAATAGAGAATGAATTAAAAAGATTAGTTGATAATGATATTTTAATGCCTGTCGAATTTTTCGAAAGGGCACACATATCGTTCCGATATTGAAACAAAATGACGGAGTTAGTGGCGATTTCAAAATAACCCTCCGTCCTCAACTGGAGGTACAAAAATACCCTCTTCCGCGAAATGAGTATTTATTTAATCAATTACAAGGTGGTGAAAAGTTTTCAAAATTAGATCTTTTTGAAGCCTACCAGCAAATGTTATTGCCAGAGAATAGTTCAAAAATGGTTACAATATCCACCCACAAGGGGTTATTTTCTTTCAAAGACGACGAAGAGCATTACCAGAGATTAGAGTTAGTTTTACAACGTCTTCAAGAGTATAGCTTTAAAGTCCGTAAAGAAAAATGTGTATTTTTCCAAGATTCGGTCTTCATAAATCGATAGAGGGTTTATGCAATAAAACAATGTCCGCAACCACGAAATATCAAAATGCATCAATGATTTTGCAGCCTTTATACTAAGGGAGTTGAATGGCAATGGACCATAGTAGTTTTGCAAAAATAAAAAAATGTTATTGTCAAATACGGTTTTAGCTCACTATGATTCGAATAGACCTTTGAAATTAACAGTGGATTCTTCTAATTTTGCGATTGGGGCAGTGATCAGTGATATTTATAACGGCAACATTGAACAACGTATTGCATTTGCATCTCGGATGTTGATATCAGCGAAGATGAAATATTCACAAATGGAAAAGGAGGGATTGGCTGTAATATTCGGTGTGAAAGATTTTTTCAGTATTTGTATGAGAGAGTTTTTTTCTTTTCATGCAAAATACATAACAAGTATATTTGAAAAATTTATTCTGAATGACAATACACAGAAAACTAAATTTTCTAATGGTCTGTTTCTCTGTATATGTGCCACAATTTACCCTTCCCTCTATCTTTTACCTTTAATAGTCCATGTATAGATTAAAATTTCAATAGTCATGTATTACAATCTTTCATATTGTTATTGACACTATATTTCATACATTTATTATTGGGGTGAATTTCTTATATTTTTATTTTTTTTTATATTGCTATTATTTTCCTTATGCTTCCTGGGAAATAACATGTTTATTGCTATTGTTGATGAATTTGTCAGTTATCATCAGAGGAAATCAATTGATTCAAAACAATAGTTGTTTTTCTAACTTAATATGGGACATCAATCAGGGTTTATACAAGCAAACAATAAATATCAAATTTGTGAGTAAGTTGAAATTTAGTGGGGTTTAGCAAAATATCACTCCTTACAGTCATTAATAATCCTGCATCATAACAATATTTATATTTCAATAGAATAAAAGATAAAGTAACAATGGATATTATTGAAAGAGAAAACAGGCCATTTGTTGAATAAACAAATAGGTAAAGGTATCAGATAACAATACTTATACAGTACAGATAACAATACTTATATTGTTATGAATTATATCATTTGAATATGTTTGTTCAACTTTTCAGAATGCCTTGAAAGCAGTAATGATGAGATGAAATGATGAGATAGAAAAATAGCATTGAAAATTCTCAAGCCAGATAATTATTAGTCTGAACTAATCTGTAACAGACCCCAGCATAACAGAGGAAAACACTTTTATCCAATCAAACCTAAAGCGCTATCTCTCGATATTCGTTTCGCTAACCAAGTTAGCTCAATAAAAACAACTTCAATAAATTCTCAAAAATATAAATATTCATATAGGAAACTAAAATTGCAAAAATAAAAACTTTATATCAAGAATATAAACAGAGGAAATAAAATAAAAAGGAAACAATTTATGACATGAAATCAACAAATCAGTTGAATCTGGTAATATTGATACCATTGCAAGAATCACTTGATTAATTTCTATCAACAGATGTGTAATTTTTTTATTTCTATTTCGAATTCAGTGAGAAGATTGATGTTTCATGTAATTGTGTAGCCTATTAAAAAAATATTGGTTTTGACAGAGTTTGTTGGACTACCCTGAACAGATTTTAAATATTTCAATTTAGAAAATGTTTTACTGAAAAAATTAATTTTTATATACTGTAGAAACAAAAAAGGAACAAAAAGAAATACACACGATTTGATAACTTACTCCTTTTCAGGAGTCGATTACAAATTAACAACGAATGTAGCACTATTTGATAGTATATACATTAGAAATACTACATACCGAATTTCAGCTATTCACTTCAATCAATGACAAAGTTACAGATTTTTGAACTGGTCAGACTGAGCAAGCGATTAAAACTTGTTTCAAAGAACATGTAGCAAATAACTGATTTCGAGGACCAAAAAATCTAGTTTCGCACAAAACGCTGTTCATGAGAACTATGAACAGCGAAAAGGTTTCATATTAAACAGTCCATTGTTTATTTTTATATGAATCATTCTGTTAAAATTAACGGAAACTTCATCTCCAGACTAAGCTACTTTGATTGGTGAAACCTGGGTCGAGAAGAATGTTGAAGTTCTGGTGTTTGGGAACAGTGTTTATTTTGGATTAATTCTATGCCAGACGTTCCAGGTCTACCTTTCATTTCAGTATTCATAATTCTGCCCTTGTCTAAAATGGTCAAATTTTTCAGTTTTGTGTTTATAACACTTGAGCAGATTTTACATCAATGTCTGTTTATTTATTATTCCCATTAGTAAAGGTTATAAGAAAAGTTCAAAAAACATGGATATCTTCACATTAAATATTTTTTTCAAATACCAAGAACCACTGCAATGTAATTCTTTGACATCTGTTCCGCAACAGAATCTTGTTTCAGGCAATACATTATGCTTTCAATATTAGTGTCAGGTTTACAATATATTTTCTCCTGTATAATATGTAAAGGGTTCAAATTTGGCGACTTCATTAAAAAGATAATAATGATAAATAGAAAATTACATAGGTATGGGACAGTATAAACCTTATGTAGAATCTCTTGTTTACAACTAGTCAGAAATGACTGACCTGATTAGCTCTTTTATAATTATAACATTCTTTTTGTATCATTTTGTAAATATGAGCTTATCAAGCTTCAGGTTATCATGTCTAACAAGAATACTATTTTCAATTATACAAAACAAAAATATAATCACATAAACAAAAATGATTATTTGTTCTGGAAAAATAACCAGTTACTTCCTTTGAAAACTATAACCACGGTTTTTGTTTGACATTGAAAAATAAAGAAAATTTGTATCGATAGGTTTGAAATCCTACTGATCACATTTTTGATTATTTCAAACCAGGCTGAAAATAACAATTTATTAGGAACCCCTCATAATTCACTTGAGTACATTATATTCAAGGAGCTCTGTAATAAAAAATCATGACAAATACTCTCATTTTATAGCCTCAAAATGGAAATAATGTAGTTCAGTTACATAAACTTTTGTTTGCAAGCCAAAACTGTTGTAACAGCAAACCATTCATGAAGGCCAATATAACAACTGTTATTCTATTCTCTGCACTCATGACAATGATAAAAATTATCTCATACTGGTGACTTTATTGATGCAAGCTGTTGTTTATAATTAATTTTGCTGCAGTGTGCAAATAATCAATTCTTTAGATGACTACTGACCCATTGTTTGTATTGGTCTATCTAATCAATATATGACTCATCAGGAGACTTCATCAGTTACCTATTAACATAGATTTACTTGTTAAAATTTTGAAAAAAGCATGTTCATGAAAAAGGAAATTTTACAATTATCAGTTAAGAATGTAAAAAAGGTAATTTTTGAGTCTACAGAAAAGTTTCTAATATACTGAGCTCATCTTGTCTATTATAGTATTGTTATGATGAAAGACATTTTTGTCTAATCTGTTTTTTTTTCTTTCAGAACCATAACTCCTAATAGGTAAATCGAAACATAAGCAGTTTGATGAAAAATGGTTTTGAAAATAATAATCTATAGAATCTTATTGACAAAAACATACCTTGTGATTGAATACGTGCTGGGTTTCTTCCAAAAGTTTCCTGGACAATGCAACATCAAAGGGGTCCACTTTTGAACAAATATTTTGAGCAAGAACATTTTTCTTGTCACTATAAAATTCTTGGCGGAATTTCTCCAAGATATCTGCATTCAAAACTCCTTGAAAAATAAATCTCAGTTAAATATAAATCGCATGAACAACATCTATTATTATCACAGATAATGGAATGATTAGGTCAAATTTTGACAGATAAAGTACCTATACTTTAAAAAAAATGGAATTCAAATTATCACCTATGTTGGAATCCATTTCGATAAAATGTAGAATTCAACTTTATGAGCACTTTCACTTTTAATCTTCAATAGAAAGTTTTGAAAGTATTGTTCACGATCACGAAAGAATAATGAATGAAATGAATAGTCAAATCACGATCACGATAAGATAAACAACCCCCCAAATTTCATGCTAAGCGCATGCGCCACAGCTGTATTGAAATTAGAGGGGTGGGGCAGTCTATTGCCTGATCACAGAACACCTTACTAGTTGCTTAGCCAAATAATAGAAAAAATTTCTACCACAGGAGGCGCTGGTGAGTTTAACAAATGGTAATATAAAAAACGGTAAACAGCTGGATGTTTTGAGTTACTTATTTGTGAAAAGTTTTTTATTGCCGTTTCAGACGTTCAAATCAAGCCTCATTTCTATTGTGTTTTCTCTATGAAATCTTCTATTCAACCGACGATTACTTAGGAAATGAAAGGTTACGATTTTTTACTTTTTCGACCGTAATCTTCTTTCGTCAGACAAATGTTCAATAACAAATATCTACTCCATGTACTGACTATTACTGAAGTTTTCCAACACCGAACCATTATATCAACACCTCGACACGTGTTTCGATCACCAAGTGATCATCTTCAAGAGGAAGATTAAACTTAAACCAGTTCAATCTTCCTTTTGAAGATGCTCACTTGGTGATCGAAACACGTGTCGAGGTGTTAATATAACGGTTTGGTGTTGGGATAAAACTCCAGTAATATACATTACTTCACCAAAGGTTCCAAACAGTGCATCACAAATCCATGTACTGTTTAGGTTACTTTTACTCGCCAATTCCAAGAGTTCTTCATGTATATATGATACTCATAGGATATAACAACTCTCTTCACAGTGGAAGAGTGAAAGAGTAAATGGAGTGAAATCATGAACTCGCCGAAGAATGTCAACGAAACGCACAAATTTTGAAATTCCTCAAAACCTTTCCAATGGATTGTTTCAACCAATAGAAACGGTATAATATAACGAATGAAATGATAGAAAAAGCAAAGATGCATAGAAACTTTGGTGTTTAAGCCGATCCGCTTTTGTTTTGTAGAGAGAAATAGGATTGACCCAAGTTTGTACACATGTTGATAGCTGGTGCAATCGAAATCTGTCGCTCGTATTTGATTCACATCTTCAATTTATCAATCAAACAAGTGCAACAAACATATCAATTCATTTCCAAATGTGAAAACATTGAAAATTGAAGTACCAATTTGATATTATCAAGCAGTGTTACCACAAATCACCTACTATGTGGTGGAGTAAGTAGTTTGTGAGTGTTACTTTTGAGTGAACTCGACACCTCTGTGAATGAAAGACTGAAACTTATAGGATCTCTTTATTAATTTTTTTATCAAGCATGCTGTTGAGTCTCCGACAAAATATTTTGAATGGGAAATGGGTGCACGCATTGTTTGTTAACACCAGGGATATTTTATGCATCTTGGAAAAATTCATCATATCAACACTCTACAAGTAACTACATGGTCAGTTATTATTCGAAATGTTTTCAGGGGTGCATCCATATGCTATTTATGAATACTCGAATTTTTGTTATAAACGTAGCTCATCCCATTTTCAATTGAACTAGGTTGGCTGACATAACAAGAGCCGGTGAGAGTAATGGAGCGAGGAAGAGAGTAGAAGAAAAGGGGGCAAGAGGGAGAATGACAAATAGTGAATTCTCTGAAGTTTGAAAAGTGCTTCCAATAAACATCGGGCACCTTAATATATATTTTTTAAGAGCTGGACTGGAATACAAGAAAATCAACAAACTATAAATAATATTTATTAAATCATCTGTGCTCCATATGTACAATGTACAGTAATAAAATCTCCACTTTACATTCAATATTTCCAAAAGATCTTATTTTTATATCCTAAAATAAAAAAATCAATAGGTATGTTCAAATACAACTTGGAAAGCATTGTCCATTTTTATTTTTTTTTTGATCTAATCATGAAATCAACAATCCTTGGAAATCATTTACTAAATGAAATAAGGAATTGAAACATTCAGAAATGATACATGACATTCACATCCGAGTTAACCGGAAAGTTTTTATTTTGAATTCAGTTATTAGTATTGTTTTTTAATGAAAAGTATAAAATATGCGAATTGTGATGATAAATTGATTAGTTAATTTCCAAGATTCTAAGTCAGAACTACTACTAAGTAATTTCTGATTGTTTTTCTACAAATCAAGTCTGAATTATAATGTCAGAATTAGATAAGACATACCAAGTTATAATTCTTCTGGTGAGTCGACACTGATTACTTACGATATACTAAATAAAAAATCGCCATCATTAAATAAGAATTCCAAATAAGTTGGGAATAAATAACGGATGGGTATAGAGGACATAAACATCCTACTCTGTTTTCATCTCAATTCAAGTTGAATATTACTGTAGTTTTTTCCCAACATCAAACCATTATTTTCAACACCTTAACATGCATTTCGATCACCAAGTGATCATCTTCAAGAGAAAGAATAAACTGTTTAATCTTCCTGTGGAGGTGTTAAAAATGAAGTTTGGTGTTGGGATTAAACTCCAGTAATATCCATTACTACAGCAAAGGTTCCAAAAAGTGCATCACAAGTCAATTGAAGGTATTTGTAAATTATTGGAACATACATGATTGAAGCATCAAAATAGGTAAAAGTTGGCAAGATAATATAAAATATTCACAGTAAAAAAGGACAATGCCCACCATTACAAAATAAAAAATAACTTAGGTTACACTAAACCCAAAAAATATGCACAATAAAATTGTTATTATATCCAAAAAACATAACAAATAAACCTTGTATTACTATTAAAGCAGAGTATTTATATCCGAAATAAAATATTTCTTACTTTATACACGGTGTTTCGTTCTACGAATCTACAAATAAAAAACTTTAAAAGGCACCTCATAGCTGCTACTTTACATAATAATGTACAAAAAACAATTATTTAAGTAAGGACCCAGGCACTTTTTCGAAAAACGTTCATAAAAAAATATAAATACCCGATAAATGACTTTAGATTTGATTAACAAAGCAAACTGGTATCTATCATGAAGTACTTTCGGTGAGAAAAAGGAAGATTTGACTTTTAGCTATTGGAGTTATCAACTGAGCTTGTCATCTTAAGAAGTGTTAGTAAAATTTCTTTACACGGGGTTGCACTAAATTTCAAATTTTTTTATTGCAACATATTTTTGTTCACTGAAACCGGTCAATCACACCTACTTTCGAACATAATGTCAAAAAACCTGTAAAATGGCATACCTACAGTTTGATTATTTAGTACTTACACACTGTACACAAACAGACTTATTTTTTTGAGACTAGAAAATTTTATGATATATTCTTGGTATAAAATGAAAAATATAATTTTTTTAGTTTATAACATTTCCTTTTCATTTTCGAATAGGTTCATATTTTGTTTTTATATCTCTTAAAGTGCTTTTAAATCTTCAGAAGTAATTCCATCCTTTCCCCACAATTTTTTAGATTTGAGATTATCATAAGAGTTGATTGTTTCATTTCCATTCAATATGAAACAGAGTACAAATATTTTTTAGGCGATTACCTTTTACGAAAATAGTATATTCGATAGTGAAAAAACAGTGTGATGTGTGAAAGAATATAAAAATTGAAAGTTGATAAATATGAAATAAAGCCTTGAGAATAGTGATGTACATTGTAATGAAAACTTCAGCAACTTGTTGGAATCAATTCATGATAGTGTTTAATAATTAACACGACTTTGCAAATATTGTTTTGTGGAAGACTCCATACTTATTACTTTTTTTGGGTACACAACCTTCCACAATCTAAAAAATGAACAAAGTAAAATCAATGGAGAAGTAATAAATGGCAAACCGAAAAGTTCACCCAATAACTTTTCTGGGTCAGAAACCTTTCATACTCATAAAATTTGCCAACAAATTCAAAAAGCAATCGAAAAAAAATTCTTCGCTTAGCTTTCTTTTGTGGTGGATGTTTTGACCGCTAAATTAATTTTTTCAATTTGTAGGAAAAACGTATTAATATGTACGTGTCTATACTCTCGCCTGATTCAGAACTTAAATTTAAAGTTCTTTCACCCCTGGTAGAAAATAATATCTGAATTGGTTCACAATATTTTTATCACCAAGTTATTTACGACAAACCATCGATATTTTACTGTGATGATGACTGTAACCATTACTTTAGCCTTTCAGGCAGTTGAACTTGGAGTCATATGATGGATTACTGGGTATCCGAAAGTAGATAAGATTAACCATCTTTCAAATTCATAATATGTGGACAAAAATACATTACGGTATATTGAAAAAAAAATGAAATTCAACAAAGGCCTACATATCGAAAGTTCACCGAGGGGTTTGCGTTCGACTTCAATAACACACAGACACAATGTTTTTTCTGACTCCCCGTTACCATTTTCCATCAGACTCATCAAGAAGTCAAACTAATTTTCACTTGAGTATGTCTTTTCAACTTCCCCAAAAATACCTAGGAAAGGACCGATCTTATACATATCCAACGTTACAAAAATGAAAACTATATATTAAGAAAAAAAATACCTCAAAGTGTCTTGTGAAGGTGAACATTCACAAGAGTAACGTTCGACAATTCATAAGACCAATACTTTAAATTCCCCTCTCTCAAATAACGACCGAGCCTGCTTTCCAATGAATCAACATAAACCATTTCCTTTCATTGCTAACTCCTCACTGTATTGACTGCTATCATTATTTTTAACGCTTTGCTTGAAATTTGATCCCATCACTCTCTCATCTACCTTGAATGTACATGGCATTTTATTTACACTTACACTTATGTCTTTGACTGCAGTACCATCGGAGGAAGTCTTTGTAGAAACTCCGCTTGACGACATTTCAGAAACCTCAACCTTGATCTCTGACTTAATTTCGAGAGGAACCTGTTCGGGAACGACGGCTTCATCAAATTTCTTATTTTCCGTAGAAACTGAAGATTTCTTTTCAGAAGGATTGTCTTCAGAAGACGATTCGTTTTGTTTCGCGGTGAAAGTTTTAGAAATATTTGTGCCGTTGTCATTACTTATCGCTTTAGGTGAATCTTTCATAGATGAGCTTTTCATGTTGTCAGATGAGCTGTTTGGAAAGTTTTTCTCTGAAGAGTTAGAGACGTTGCTCTCGGCATCATTTTTTGTGGGATGGGTTTGAGGTACATTGATTTGTGATGGTGCTGAGGAAGAACTAGCAGGGATACAGGAATTCGTTTCATTCCTAACTTTCTGCTCGGATTCATTTGCAGACCCGCTTCTCTGTTGCAAAGTGGAATCCTTGCTGGGTTTTATAGTCTCCTTTTGTTTGCTTCCACTTTTTTCTTTTTGATGAATTCCGCTGTTGATGAGGACATTGGAACTGATTGAAATTTCGTTCTTGGCCCCAATGGCTTTATGCCGATTCTGCGTGAGCTTTTCAACGGCATTTTCTAGGCTCTTCTCGCTCTTTGAATCTCTCGAACTTTTCTTGGATGATATCGGCGGTTTATACGTATTCGGTGATGGTATTAAATTATGGGTGCGCGATATGGAAGATATGTTTGAAGTAGTGGTTGCAGGTCTGGATGAAACCTAAAAACAATTTCAGAGTTACTATAAAAGTATCAACGTATCAAAAAGTAACAAAATAATTTCATTCAGAGGACTATATGAAAGCTTCAAGACATTTTCCATTGATTTATTGACTATGATAATGAAAGATAATTTCAAGAATGTCATTTAGACAAAAACTCAAATGAATTCATATATCTGAAAAAACTATCTACTTCTCAACTAACAGAAAATTATTTCCCTCAGGTACGGGAGGAAGCCCCTTTATATCAATATTCAATTCTGGTATGAAAAACTATCCTATCATAATATAAAAAATTATATGATCCTAAAATTAATCAATTTTAGTATAAATGACATGAAAGAACTGAAATCTCTGGCGTCAAATAAATTATTCACAAACAGTTCTCTCATACTACAGAATTCGGAAGAACAGTATTATTCCTGGAAATTATTGGATGAGATGTATTGAAGTAAACATATCAAATAAGAGGTGGTTGATTGGAGGTCTATCACTCGCCCAGTTCAAGTGATGCTATATTTATTGATTGTTTGGAGGAACTATTTGAAATGATTTGGAATTGAAAAATAAAGCTAAGGAACGAAACACAATATATAAAACATTTAAAAATAATTACAACTCACCTCAGCGAGAACAATTCAATAACAATTAGTGAAAATGAACATGAGATAGCTGAGAATTTCAATAATTACTTTGTTAATAGTATTTCAAATATCTCTAAGAGTATCCCTCAATCTGATGAATGGTCATCCACAAATTATTCAGTTATAAACAGTTCTTTTTCCAAATTTAAACTATTAACGATGACTCAACTGCGGAAGATTATTCATTCCTTAGACAATAAAAACAACTCTGAAGTACTGAATAGCAAATTTTTAAAAGAAACATTCGAGGTATTTGGGTATGTGATATTAAACCTGGTGAATACATCTCTGGATAAAGGAATATTTCCAGATCAACTGAAGATAACTTCTGTTATTCCTATACCAAAGGTTAGTAATACAATTGAAGCAAGCGATTTTCGCCCAATTAATACTCTACCAACTTTGGAGAAAGTCCTTGAACTAGCAGTTTACGAACAATTAGTTGCATACTTGGATGATAATGAATTATTCTTAGGTAAACAGTCAGGATTCAGAAAAAATCATTCCTGTGAATCAGCTATTCAGTATACTTTCTCTAGATGGAAAAATGCGTATGATGAAAATAAATACACTGTAGCTGTCTTTCTTGACTTCAAGCGCGCATTTGAAACAATTGACAGAAACATTTTGATAAAAAAATTAAATTATTATGGGTTAACAGGCTCTGTGCTGGCATGGTTTCTTAGTTATCTTAGTGAAAGAAAACAGAAAACAAAAATTGGTTCAAAAATATCTGATGAGATAGATATCAACATTGGTGTTCCCCAGGGAAGTGTACTTG
>WOGO01001145.1:0-19258 GCA_015342085.1 Leptinotarsa defecta | reverse complement strand
GGATTGCCAATTATAATCGGCAATCCAGTGATTTGGTTGGGTACTCGAAATGTTTCTCTACAAATCATATTCGTAAGAATTGTCCTACAGGTTACAACTGATGATAAATGGAATGACATCAAGATGAGGGAAACCTATACAATATCTATCCAACAAACAAAGTAACCCAAACAAAGATAGATGCGAGATCAAAGCCTGATCGACACGCACATTTGCATCTATTAGGCTCCTTACGCTGGCCAATAAGATTTAACTGTAATCGGCTGGCGGAATTTATTCCTTATATCGCTACAGAGTCGGAGTGGTCAGTTACGTTTTAATGCCTGTAGTGTGTATATATACGGTATTAAGTTGAAATTTCTAAAATGTCAAGTTTTGATACGGCTGAAGAATCTGCTAATTTGTCTCCGTACATTCCCCCTAAAAAAGACCCAATAAAATGCATCTTAGTAATAATGAAAAAAATTAACATTTACAAAAATCACATTGAAGGATTGTCCGTTAATGAAATCGTGAGAAAAGTAGAAAACATTGCTGGAGTGTCTCCTTCAAGTGTCTATGGAGTTATGAGAGAATATAAACAAAAGCATTCTTTTTGGGCTCCAAAACCCCTTCACGAAACAATTATAGATTAGCTAGAAGATTTTGATTTAAACACTGTTAGAAGGAGAGTATATAATTTTTTTCGAAACTAAACAAATTATCAAAAAAAGTTTTCAATAAAAGAAAGAGGTAGATATAGTTTGTTGCTCGAGAAACCGGTAATATTATTGTGGAGACGATAATATTGAATGAAAATAAGAGTCTACAAACGAGAGATAGACCAGAGCTGAAGCCTTCAAAATGGTAAAAAGTGGGAAAAAAATAGGATGAAACCCATTAGAAAAGGATTGGTTAAAAAATCACCGACCCTTGTCTAAGAATAGAATTACCTAAATGAAATGTGGGTAATCGCAGGCCACACTAAGTCCAAAATTTGGGTTAATGAATCAAAAACTTCTTTAAGCCTTTTTAGATGGCCTCTCAATTGTTTCAACTAAAACAAAATAAATCCTTCTCCAGGAAAAGAAAAAAGTTTGATAGTATGTCACATAGGAAACGAAACCGGTTTTTTGTAGTTCATTTGATGTTAAATTAATAAAATTGTTTTTATTTTTTTCACTAGTCAAATTTTGAATAATTTTCCTATACCCTGCCGCTTATTAGTAAAAAAAAATAAAATTTCGGTCATTCCTTAGTACGACTCTGTACAAGCAGCCTTGTCTGGGATATCACGTGCACTATGCATTTTAATGTTTGGAGCACACTGTTGCTTAGATGGACAGAGTTAAGTACTTAGAAGAGTAAGACTCATCCTATATGATTTTTTCGTGTGGAATTTTGTTGGATGACGAAGCAGGGTACATGTTAAGAGACTCTCGGATCAACATAATCCTTGCCTTTCTATTCCGCCTAAAAAATGATTTGAAGCTTGAAGGTTTTAATATGCAATTTATACGTTTATGAAAATAATTTGTATGTAATTTTAATACTGCTGTTCAATTATGTGCTATCATTTATTATGAAATCAAGTATCAACTTTGTCAAATTAATGAAACACTTCTGAATCTTCTCATACCTAATTGGGGCAGAATTCTGACCCAGAATACCTCTCAAGAATTATTCATAACTTGAATTTGCAAACATGACTGCACATTGTCAGATGCACGTCAAAAATGGTTATAAAATATGCATATTTTTTACTGGGGTTATTATTTAATTGGATTCATCTTTACTTCTTTTTTCTTTGGCTTCCAATATGAATATCGGGGGATCTCCAAAAATGTGTTCACCAGAAATTTGAAGCCTAGTTAGTATACCATACGCTCAAATTCAAATTTCTTAGCATTAGACATTTCGCGTCATTTTTTATGTATTTATTGTTTCCAGACATATTGATTGATAACATATCAGTTTTTTAATCCACCTAACTGCGATAACAACTACCCCAATATTGCGAAATGGAAAAATACGTTGATTATTGGAACGGATTATGAGTATTTTTATGATTAAATAATATGAAATAATCTCGATGGATTCATCGTCATTCGCGGTAAAATTTCACAAATCGACAATAAATATGTTTACTGTCGTCTCATATGAAATTACTTAGCCTTCATTCGGTGAAGATAAGCTTCGATTCATATACAAATAGTAGATAAAAAGTGCATCTTGATAGGCATATTTATAGTTCAATATGAAATACAAATAAAATATTGTCATTCGAAGAAAATGACAAATGTCTTTAGAATTGTTCAAAATTAATTCAAGCCGATTTCGGAGCTGGAGGTAATTGATTGTGTCGTTTATTGTTTTATCTTTTTCATCGAATTTCAGTGCTGCGGTTTTTGATTGCCAATTCATCTATCGCTTCAATAAAATTGAATGTTTGTGATTCTATAGCCTGAGTCTGTCATCTACAGTCAATATACCAGGATTGCCAGACCTACATTATTTAAGCTAAGTCAATATTTTGACAATTCCTGATTTCCTTTCTTGGTGTTATTTACGTTATACAAAGAACCTACCTGCATATTTCAAGATTCTAGGTTCGGTAGCTTCAGCTGTACGTTAAAATAAGACTGTTAGATCAATAGGTACCCACTTATACAGTACTAGCTGTTCCCCGCTGTTTTACTCGCGTTACCGTTATGATGCAGATCTGTCTGAAATAGCATAACCGAAATCAGTTACTTTCATAGTTTCGTTATTATCAGAAGTAAGAATCACAAAATGTTCTCTCCTTGTGTAAAGACTGATTGATGATTTATCTCAATGAATACTGCTTCAAGGAAGCAAAATTGTTCCCCAGTTGATAACTACTTACCATTACTGCCACTGTTAAGTTCATGGAATATGGAATGATAAAATGACCAAAAGTGACGATTTTCAAGGATATAATTTTGCATTCTCCATTAAGTTATGTTTATGCATCTGACAAATTGACCTAGGGGCTGATAAAATATATTTTTTCTATAACTTTGAATAACTATCAAATAGATATGAATCTCGGTTTTCGATAAAAAATTAGAAGGAAAATCTGTCATATTGCCAACACTAATAATATCATGCCGAGTCAAACAATATAATGAAGATGAATTTGGTAGCTGTTGTCGATGGGGAGGTGATAATCAGAACGGGCTCATATGTGATCCTTGTGGGGCACCTGCGGTTGTAAAGGTGAAATGATAATCATGTCAAGAGATTACCGTGAATACCGAATTTATCAAATTCTTCACTGAAGGAGTTTTATAGCAAGATATATCGTATAGATTCTTGAATATTATTTTTACCGTATCAAAATTCTACAGTTTATGATCTGAGATAATGAAATAATAAATCACGAATTGGGGCTGCAACAAGTTTGCTGAAGTTGAGTTATTTTCATAATTTTTGACCAATAATCTCAGCAAAATTTTTCTGAATATCTATTACCTGAATTTTTACAAATTGGGGTAGTTTACAAGAATCCTCCGAAATGATACTTTGAATAAGTTAAAAGTGGGTATGGAGACGATTTTCTATTGAATAATTTGCCTCTCTTAGTGAATCTCGAATAAAAATTGAGGTAGAATCCTTCACCTTGTCGAAATTACTCTATGAAATTGTAGTATTTTTACGAACAGACAATGTGATGGAGCAGATTCATCGATTTCCATGTTTAATAGTCCTAAACTTCTGACAGGAAGCAAGAATTGAGAGAATCGTCTTTCAAATATAAACAAAAAGATACTGACGAGAAGTTCAAGAATATACTGTTTCCACCAGAAACTTACAAAAGGTTTTACCTCATATTTTCCTGAAAATATTTCCTTTTCTTTGAATAGTAGGTTAATAATTTCAACCATAGGATTGTATTATAACCCAATATAACCTCAGATCAACCTCTCTCTTTAGGAATATAAATGGCTTCTAAATTTTTTTTCGGTATAACATATTCCATAACAAAACAGGTATATTATCATAAATTCCCTCAAGAACATTTAAAATGGAAATGTCACTATTTTCTGAGCCTAATCTCTGGAGCTATCCTATTAATAAATTTCCGCTTAAAAAAAATCTATCAGCTAAGCTCTTGAAATATGCCTTTATCGCCCATCTTCAGAATTCCCTCGAGATGCCGCAACCTGCATCCACTCTTCTATATTTGGAGCGCTAACGGCATTTTTAAATTTAGATATACAGTCTTATCTTGAACGAGAGCAGTGGCGTAGGGCGTAGCGGTGTGGTAGGAAAGTGTACAGTACTATATAATTGCAAAGGGGTATTGCAAACATATTTATATTTGTGACTTCAAAATCGGCATATCATGAAAATTCTTTTATTCCTATAGCCATAGGGGAATCAACCAAAATGTTAATTTGAATTCTTATTTCAATAGGAAATATAATGTGTGAAGCAAATAATTGAAAAAGCAAGATTTTTTCAGTGGCAACAAACACTAAAGATATTTTGATTTTTCGCAATGAGAAGTTGAGGAATGAAATTGTGTAGATGGAAACATATGTGAGGCTGAGTCAAACAAAATATTAATTTTAATTCATATCTAGGAAATATAGTGAGACAAACAATTGAAAAAAATTATAAATTTACATTTAGGAAAAGTGACGACAAACAATAAAGCTATTTTGATTTTACGCAATGAAAAGTTGAGGAATGAAATTGAATTTGTTTAGATGACAAATCGTACAAAAACACACTGATATAAAACATTTGATACGAAATTCATGAAACATATTTTGTCTTGTTTCTACAATTCGTTCACTATGAAGAATTACCTTTCATGTATCATACATCAGTATTACCTATACAAGATTATATATAGACCCATTGATGCTTCCAAATTGCTATAGATTTACTGCAACAACACTCTATATGTAATGGTTTTAAAATTCACAAAATGATTTCACAAGTAATTAGAAAGTTGAGATTAACAGCATTTAAAAATACACTTCACAATAAAACACTTTTCAAATTTCAACACATTTCAAATTTTTAATGAACATTATATTACAACAGTTGTCTTGATATTTCTACACATTTATTTGATATTGTATATCTGTTAATAAATTGAATTTGAAAAAAAAAATGTCAATAGGAACTTCGGATTCTGTGAATAAAAAATAGTCCGAACTATATCTGAATGATTTCTGATTTCCATTTTGTTTCAACCAGCCCAGATATAAAATGATTCCATATTTGAAATTCGCACGTCTCTCGGTTCTGCACTGAATGAATATAATTTTTTGACGTTTCCGATTCGTTTCACGATTTTAAAATTCTATATTCGAAATTCATTCCAAAAGGACTCCATTTTGTCTAGATGAAAGAAGTTTTGACTTGAACCTCATAGCGATGATCAGCCAGTTGGTTGTGTCTGACATATATTGCTCTCAATTTCTCACAAGAGTTAAGACAGTCGAACATTTCAACTACAATAATCTACAGAGACTTCAACCTTGTTATGTGGTTCTTCAATCAGATGGATGACTCTTTTCAAGATAAAAACCAAATATCTCAGAAGAAATTTGTGAGGGAAATTCCATATAACGTGGGTCCTAATATTATATGTAATTCTGTCATCACTACCTTCCTAGAGAAAACTGAATTGAAGTAGCATATTTTTCAATTTTTAGTTGAATATGGAACATTCTGAATCCATATAAAGAAAAATTTGGTTAGTTTTTGTTTGGACTATCAAGTATCTTGATATTGTGAAATGAGAAAGATATTGCTAAGTACTTTATTCTTTTCTAAGATGACTTCATTGTTAGACCCCTTATCCGGAGCTGTCACTCTAGTGGAATGAATATTTTTGCTATCACTGTCAAACATACACTACTGAAATGACCTGATATTCATAAAATACTCGAAGTATGCCCAGTGAACTGACCATGTAGTCCAGTGTTCATGCCACTGAATGACTTACATCGTCACACTCTCTTTTGAATATCCCAACAGCTTCCTCTAAGATTACCCATTGTTGTCTTTATCACATTCCTATCGACGATGGTTGTCAATTTGATTTAATGGGATGGTTGTGATAACAATCATTTCAATGGTACAGCTGAAGGCTACTTAGCTGAATAAGGCGAGGTGTAGCTTTTAGGAGTCGTTTCATTGATATGTAGTCTCCGATAGGACGGGAGTATCTACCCACGACGTCTCTGTATGGTCTTTCGGACACTCCACACATCGTGCGATAAGGTCGTGAAACGAGCAGCCAAAAAAATTTACGTTATTTTTAAGAAATGGTTGGAATACAATTCGACTGAATGTCCCACATTTGATGTTATTCGGATCATTTTCAATCATTCTGTAGAAACAAACAGTGCATGAATTTTTCGTGGTGTCTGACCAAAAAGAGATAGTGTTTCAATATTCCGTCCCAGTGAGATGCCTTTTCTTTTCTTTCAACTGATCTAATGATGCTCAGGTCTTAGAAAGTTTAGAAAGTGGCTTTACTTTGGGTGGTAGACCTTTGGCTTCAATTAATTTTGTCGAACTTCCCAATATTTATTTATATGAGTTTCTTCTTCAATTTTTCTAGCTTTATGCTTTTCCTAACTTTTGGTGTGATCTCCTAAAGTTTGCCAAGTCACTATCCACATTTATACAATAGTTTTATGGAGTTGGCCTTACAGTATTTTCCTCATCCTATGTTAGCATATCTCGATTTTGTAAGTTTCAGTATGAAAGTGATAATAATGCTCTTATTCTATGTTATTTGGCTTCTTCTTGATCCTTGGGCATCGCCATTCTTGATCGCCATTCTTGAGCGGTGCTGGGACATCCAGGATGTCCCAGCACCGCTCCGGGATACCATCCAGGGCTCCCAATAGTCTTACTGGAGAAAAATGTAGCTTATTTTTCGGGATCCTCTTGGTGGTTGGGCATGGCTTGCATGAGCAAGAGAGGGTGTCGATGGCAGCGGTGTTTGTGCTATTCAGAGTTCGGTTGACGTATCGGTCTCGGAGTTACTGTAATCATGAGTTGATAGGTGTGCGTTTTGATGAGGTTAAATAGTTGTTTAGACGGTAACAGATAGAGTAGGTTGCGAATGTTACGGAGGATTCATTTCTGGGTTGTTAGTATGTGGTGGATTTGTCTCGAAGTGGTCGTGCAGTAGATCAAGGCTTTATAGGTTTTATAAATATCTTATATATGTGTTGTAGAGTCTTACTGGCTCATCTTTCAAGTGTGCCTCTCAGTGCTTTCGAGAAATTGAACTCTTTTCCGAACTCTGTCCAGGGTCTCGCGTGAGTGGGTCTTCCAGTTGAGGGTCCTTGTGAAAGTTACCGTTACAGATGAGTATTGGAGCGGAAGATATTTTCTTCAAACAGTCCGAGGTGCAAGTTGTTAGTGGTTAAGACTTTAGGCTAAAAATGGTTAGTTTTTGAAACATGTTAAAAAAGCTTGTATTCTAAGAATATGATCGAAAACGTTCTTTCAGTTCATATGTGACGTACATATTGTTACTTTCAATTGAAGTGTTTGAACCAAGGTTACCTATGTGTGCTTTTATACAGACAGAAATGAAATTAGCAGAAAACGTTTGTAATATTATGGTAATGTTATGGGCTGTCAATATGAACATGTACATATTTTTAAAAAATCATATTTTTCAAATTTTTTTTTTATGAAACCCGTACCAGATTATTTCAAATTGTCTGTGTATTCGTTAAATTACACGCATTCAGAAACAGGTACACCACTATAATTTTCAGCATTCCGTAGATACATTTGAATAATAACTACGTTCGACAGTTGCAAACAAGATATATTTTAGATACTCGTACTGAACAACAAACGCCCAACAATTACACACTAAATAAAAAAAAGTAGATTAGTGCTGCTGAGTGTTTAGCAGAATTCTAATATATTATTTATTGATTTGTACCTTCTGAAGAATCACGTGTATCGACCGTATTCCTTCATATAGCCATATGCGACGAATACATTACAAGTATTAATTGACAATTGAGGCAGAACATTTAATTTTCGGATGACGATTTGTGAAA
This sequence comes from Leptinotarsa defecta, assembly GCA_015342085.1. NCBI lineage: Eukaryota > Metazoa > Arthropoda > Insecta > Coleoptera > Chrysomelidae > Leptinotarsa > Leptinotarsa defecta. The sequence continues at coordinate 11,198 of WOGO01001145.1, read as the reverse complement.
CGTGTGGACGGGTGTTGTCGTGGAGCAGGAAGGGACCTCTTTTGTTGGCCAGTGCCGGTTACAACTGATACATTTCGATACATTTCATCGATTTTATCGTAATGTGATCTTGCTGTGATAGTTTAGCCCGGTTGCAGAAAATTACAGTGAATCACACCAGCCGCTGGGTAGTATCTGGGTGGCTCGTCAGTGCCCATTTACTGGCCTGAGCGTCTCCTGTTGTCATCACACGTGACAATCCGGTCCAAAAAGAATTGTTTTGGTTGCCTAGAAGCAAAGAAGAAAACACTTCGAAACGTGACAATTTCTGTCGATCGTTTAAATCGTGCTGTACCCATTTTTCAAGCTCTTTGACCTCTCCAAAATACGTTTTAAACCATCAAAAACCGTATGGGACCTGACGCCCAGTTTCTGCGCCATTCCACGCACCGTTTTTGGTGGGATAGTTTTCACCACAGTCCTTAAATCCTCGTCCTGGATCATTGTAGCTCAACAACTTTGAGGCTAAAATCTCCTGAACAAAATTTCGCAAACTAACATCGAACAATGCGTTCTTTGACACTATCATTACCAAATGCCTGGTTAATCTTCGGGCTGTTTCAGCAGAGCTTTAGTTCTATTTGAATTCGTGGAGAAAAATTGGTCGAAAGTCGCATAACAACATCTATCATAGTAAGGAGCTGAAAAGATACAGACAATTTGAATTTGGAAAAAAGTGAACAACAGCATCAGAGTATAGCGTACAAAATTCTTTATCGAACAGTATATACCACGACACCACGACATCTGGTATCTGTAGAGTAGGGAAGGTGAGTGCAGACTCACATCACTTTGACCACATGTAACCCATTATACAACCTCCCTCACTAGGAGACATTTCCTTTATATTGGCAGGTGTAGGCCAAGACTTGCCGAAAACACACTCTCTTTGGCAACCTTGAGGTGTCTCACGGTGGCCTCCGTGAAGATTTTGGAAGGTGCAGCGATATTACTGTCGTTGAGCGGCTTCTTCAACCTTCTTGGGGTCCCCTCCGTGAAGGTGCACAAGTGAGGGAGCTTTCCTGGGAAGTACTCTTGTTGTTGGAGGTGCTCTGCTATGTATAGCCTCATTCCAAGTGGTAGATTGAGGTGGACATATCTTTTCATCCCCAGCCACCTCCTTAGATTGAGGTGAGCACTTCTGTCCAGCATCGGGATTGGTTTTTGTTGTTTATGTTTTTGTGTTTTTTCAATCATATGTGTTCCCACGAGTAGCAAGGGAAGAGTTGGTCACCTCTGGCAGATCCCCGCATTACCAGAGATAGGCTGATTACAATGAGGTTTCGCCCAGTTCCTCAAGGGGATCGTTCGTGACCGCATACCACCCTGAGGCCATTCAGCTGTCAGCACGATTCCTTACACCTTAGCTTGGGTAGGCTGGTTCACGTTCGCATGTTTTGCAAAAGCTTCTGGGGGTTTTATTTCCCCTCACCCTACTTATTTCTGCCACTGACCAGGAGTCCGACGACCCCGTAAGGCCACATTGGCTTCCCGGACAGGGCCTCTAGTCCCCTGGGCGTTCCCCTATCCGCCACCTGGGGACGAGCCCGATAGGTAGCCCAACTCACGGGTATTCATTATGATATTGATCTACAAAAATACATGACATGAAAACGGACAAAACTTTTGAAACAACCTAATATTTAGTTCAAAATTCTTTTAGTAATGACAGGAAATTATATATTTCAAATGAAATTGAACACCACCTTCAGCACAATTCAAAATGTTGTTTAGTTTGAGTTCAAACCAAAAATCGCACATTTAAAAGGTTAGACCTTGTTGATAGTTATATAGCTTGCGACAGTAGACTGCCGAGTTGGCGTTTGTAGAACCGATAATCGATAAATTAACGATTATATAATTTCTGCATAAAACGTTTCTTGATATTTTTCAAATTGGATGGTTATTCCGAAACAAAAAGTAAATATTTAATATGTTTTTTGTAGTATGAAAATTCAGTTTGAATATAGATGCAATCGTGGCAAAATTCAAGGTTGGTTTGAATGTATCACCTTGTAGAGAAAAAAAATATGTCGTTCGAAAAATGAACAAATTTGAAAATATAGCAAATCAGATTTAAGGATCTTAGATTTCATCTTATTCGCATTCTTCCAGATCCACAACTTTGCAATTTGAATAAAATTGATTGTTCGAAATTTTTCCAAACTTTTTCACCTGAAAATTTGAAGTTTAGCGACCTTGCCTTCGTGTGAAAAAATGTAGCCGTGATATTTCCCAACAATTTGTTATGGTCTGAAGATTCAAACTAAACTCTATCCATCCAACAAACAAAATCTAAACAAAGATATATGCGTGATCAAACCGTGGTCACGTACATTTGCATCTCTTGGGTGAAATAAACAAGCCTCCTTATGCTGGCCAATCAGATTTAACTGCAATCGGCTGGCAGAATTCATTTTGCAGTGTTGGAGTGGTCAGTTACGTTTTAACGCCTGCGCTGAGTACACATACGGTATTTTAATGTTCAAAATTTTCAAATGTCAAGTTCTGATACGGCTGAGGAAACTGCTAATTTATGACCCTACACTTCACCTAAAAAATTCCTAGACTCAGCCGCATATTATTGAAAAATAATGAAATTCCGGTCGTTCCTTAATGCGACTCTGTACAAGCACTCCGTTGCTTAGATGGACAGAGTGTAGAGTTTAGTACCGGCAATTTAGTACTAGCAATATTGGTAGGTTTAAAATTGCTGTTATACAAACAGTGCTGAATTTTTGAAAGGCAATTTTTATGTAATCAGGCTTGGTAATATTTGGCCTTTCGAACCAAATTTTCTTGGACTATGAAAACTCTTAGACACTTATCATTATTCTAAACTACCAAGCTCAGTGATTGCATTATGAATAGCTTCACAGATTTATTTGACGTTAAAAACTTAAGTGGGGACATCCTGACTAGTACCGTATGCGTGACCGAACGTAAAAATGTCAATAATTTTGCCTCATATTTATTCATGGACACAAATTGAAATAATTATACCACCCTGTTCAGATTATTATATCCTCCATTCAATTACAATCCAGTTTCCTTTCAGTATAATTATTCAGTTTTGTTTTACGTTGCTCAACTTTCATCTCGGCAAAGCAATTCATAGAATATATTCTGTAGAAGGTGTTTCCATTACAAGAAAAAAAATGCAATGCAAATTTCAAACATATTAAGTGCGAAACCCTAAAATTCAGAAACATATCCCAAATTATTTTTGTTTGGTATAATCTAAACTTGAAAAAATAGTATCGAAGGGCAAATTACTACATTTACTAAAACACCTTTATACAAAATGTGGGAATTTTCGTCAGAGAGGATATTCACTACATAGTTTCACAAAAAAGCAACACGTTTCGCTATACGATAGCTTCATCAGTCGTGTCCATACACGCCTATGTCTATATACGGTATAGACAAGTATCTTGGATACTGCAAAAAGCTTGTATATCATGAAGTTTTCAACAATGATACTGATATTTCTGATGTGCCCTTAAAAAAAAGACTTTTAATTCAGAACTTAGCAATATTTCGTAACAAAATACTTCATCAAAATACTTCCTCATCACCACATGAGTATTGAACTTGGTTTTATACCATTCCCCAAGGTGGATAATTTAAAATGAATATTATGGATATAAATATATGGATAAATATTATGGATACAAACTGTCATCAATAGATAATAATTTCAGTAGCTTATTCATTGTTAGTTAGGATATATGTGTTTACATATTCTTACTCTTACATCAAAACTTAAGCAATATGTAAATACACATGTTCTAACTCTTGTAGTTTTCCTGATGATGACAATAAAAAGTGTCGAAATATTGGAATCAGTGTTCTAAGATTATTCTTTGGAATGCTGCATACACCAATAGTTTAGTAATTTTGCAGTCAGAGGCAGAAAGATTGTAAAACTCTTTTTTCTGTTCAAGCTTTCGAGGCGTTTAGGCCTCTTCATCAGGAACTCTACAATAATTATTGAATAAACAAAGGTATGGACAACGTGTTTATACCTAAGAAAGTGAGGTTAAAATGAAGTTTGCGAAAAAGTAACAGAGAGGATTCTCATATTTGCATGTCAAGATTAAAATTTGCTAAAAACATAACATTACGTATTATTTTTATGATAAAATGAGATGATTACGCAGGTAATATGTAATTAAGTATTATAAAATGATCTCAACAGGTTGTCAAACATGAATGACAAACACATGAAATTCAACAGAAAGTGTTTGACAGAATTTCTTGTTCTGGCCATTGCAGTGGTGCCAATGAGATCTCACAGAACTATAAAATGATATATTATAGACAGTGAAAGTAAAGAGTTTCCTATTACGGAATTTTTAATTGTTATCAAATTTATTATCTCTATTTAAACAAAGGAGATAAGTATAAATCAGGCTTAGACTTTCAATGTCTGTCCTGGAATATATAGTATTTGAATTTTTTAATATATAACACATTTCTAAGAAAGTTTTTCTTGACTATTATTTTCTGAATCTAAAATTTCAACATTATCAAAATAGAAGCCATGACCTAAGTCAATGGTATGTTTAGAAAGGATGCATGATGGTTTATTGCATCTTATGTCTTTTAACTTTCTACTCGTTTGTCCAATATAAATCTATCCACAATTGGAACAAGGGATGGAATAAACCACATTATGTTATGTTTGTTTAAAATATGTTTTTCCGTTAACCAGCTATCGCACCCATACGAACGATAACCCTCAGAAGTCGAAACTTGTGCGAGGTAAAGAGTAACGACGTCTTACCTTTTAACGTGTGATTCCTGAATGAGTTAATGATATCTTCTTTGTATTTCAAATTTGAAAAAAGTTTCTTTATAGTCTTCAGATTTCTGAAAGCTAATTTCACATGTTCAAATTGACCAAACATTTTCTTAGATTATGTGAGAGACTACTTAGATGAGGTAGCGAAAAATAAAATGTCATTTGAGGAACATCGTTTTTCATATTGTTTGTATTAATGTTATTATGAAATAATTGTTATTTCATTAATGAAAGATCTGTTGAAGAGTAGTTTATGATATTTTAGATAGCCGTTTTGAAAAAACAATTCTGCAAGTTTTTTTAACGAATGCTGCTATGAGTGGTACACACCACTCGATTTTTCATCTCCAATATTAGGTTCATTTTTTGTTTTTCTTGCCAGATGATCTCGGTTTTCTAAACCACGGAGTGGTATATCCTCACGTCTTATTAGTCGGGAATCTAAATAGGGAACACTCCTGTTGGAATCCTCTTCTTTAATAGTTAACTGAACCAGTTCTTCATAATGGTTGAAAACCTTGAGTCCATTGTGTGGAATACTAAGAATGATGTCATCAACATATTTTTTAAAAAAAGGAATTTGAAAATATATTTTATTAATGCAAGCTTCTATCAGATCGTCCATTACATAGATTGTGAATCTCTACATTTCATTTTCATCAAATAAACCTATTTTACCGTAGAAAACGAATAATGTAAGACGCAAACACCAATGAAAGATACTTTACCGTTGGTCGCAGTCTTTTATCTCAAACCATTACTCATTTATTACATAGTGACCACCATACTTTGCCGATATTTATCACCGTCACACAATAAATAACAGTTCTTGGTGCTGCATGTGGGTCTCCCTAATAGAACATTGTTCTCTGAATAGCTCTACAACAAGCACCTTCTCTTCCTTATTAGTTATTGATGGCTAAATCTGATATTATCGATCGTGTCAAAGCATCAACTTGTGAAAGAGTCATTAATCAATATCGATCCGTAGAAAGCTTGTCATATGCTAACAATAAAACGTGATACCCGGCTTCATGTTTTATTCCATAGGATCGACAGTAAAATAACAATGGTAAATGTAAATTATGGTTTAGCACCGCAAAACGGCGATGCATTTTTATGTGGGTAGAAAAGTATTTCGCGGTTCGCAGTTTCAATAATAAATGCACTAAAAAGTAGGGCTATACACGGTGCGGTTATTTTCATTCAAGATAGATAGATAGATGGATAGATAGATAATTTATTTCACCACGTTACATAATAAAATGTTTGTAGCAAGTCAAAAAATAGCATGAAAGTAATTTGTTAAACAATCAAAATATTATAAAAACAAACGAGAAACACAAATACAAAAATATAAAAACAAAAATTTACTATGTATTTTGCCATAATAAACATTTAAAATGATTCACGTATTCTTCGACAGAGTAGAAGCAAAAACTCAAAAGATAATTTTTTATTGTTTTTTGGAATTTGGACATACTAAGAATTTTGAAAGTATCAGGAAGATAGTTAACATATATCTATGTTATTTTCAGTGTATTGAACTAGTTATATTTCTCAACTGACGGAATAAAAAAAAGAGTTCTAGATAATTTTTTACTAGATGCTAGAAGTTACTAATGTCATTCACATAAATTATGAATAGAAGTGGTCCCAATACTGATCCTGGGGGAACACCATGTTTAACGAATTTTAAATTCGAAATGCAATTATTGCTACTGACTGCTTGATATCTATTCGATAAGTATGATTTTATGAGGGATAGAGATACTCCCCTGACGCCACGGTAATATAATTTTTCTAATAATATGTCGTGAGAGACGCAGTCGAACGCCTTAGAGAGGTCGCAGAGCGTATTAGCTGTGTGGTTACCTTGCTCGAGATTGTCGACTACTTAACTCACCACATTGAGAACTGCCTCTGCTGTAGAGCGCTACTTACGAAAACCAAACTGAGATTCGTTGAATAATTTATATTTTACAAAATCTACGTGAAGGCGTTTTTTAATAATCTTTACTGTTTAGTTCTTTAACATTTTGATATGGTTTTAGGTTTTCTGTTTTAATAATTATCGTTTTAAATTGTTTCTGTACCGATGAACTGCATAGAAAAGTATAGAAAATGCCCAAATAGATATCAACAAGTTACTGTGAGAAAACTGAGAGGTGAAGTTCGTGAAAATATTTAATTTCAGGTATTCATGCTTGTATCTGGTATAATAGCTGGTGCCGTAGGATGGGCTGAAGTGTTCTACATCGAAGGTGGAGTTAGCCTGATCTGGTTAATACTTTGGACGGTTTTGGTAGCTGATTCTCCAACATCTCAACGTTTCATCAGCAAGGAAGAGAGAGATTATATTGTTTCATCTTTGAATCAAGGCCAAGAAGGTGTGAAACATGAGGTAAGTCAGTAAACGTGTTGAATATGTTGCACATGTGAGTTATCATAATTTTTTAAAGATCTGCAATATACAGGGTGTACAGGAACTTTTCCAAAAAGCAATGTATGAAACAGCACTTTCTTTTTCTTAAAATCTGGCCTTTTTTCGCGATTTCCTTCTTCAAATATGTCCAATACGTTCCTTTGATATTTTTAGAGCCTCAGCTATCGCGATCAACTTCACTTTGCGGTAATCCAAAATCATTTTGTGGATTTCACATGGCATAATAATAATAATATTCCTTTATTTCATTATTTGAATGTAGAAAGATTACATAAATGATTAAAAAGTCAATATTTCAGTTACATCGTTACATTGAACAAAGACATGTCAACAATTACAAATTTACGTATACATGTATATATAAAAAACATCAATAATATAGTTTAAAAATAAAAAATTATTATCATAAAAAGAAATCGTCTATGGAATAACAACACTTACGAAGTAGGATCTTTTTCAGCCTTGATTTAAAAATATGAACATTAGGGGATGATTTTATATGATCGCCAAGAATATTATAGAGCTTACAACCAATATACTAAAAATTTCTTTGGTACAGAGATGTGCGATGAAAATCAGTCTGCAGGAGATTTCTGTGATAGGTGTTACAGCAATGATTGTTATCTATTCCAACCTTATTTTTATTCTTATAGATACACGTGCAAGATTCCAGTAGATATACACTGTAAACTGTTAATAAAGTATTGACGACAACTGGTTCTCATATTGATACTTTCCATAATTCGAATTGGATATTTTTGAAGCATGAAGATTTAATTCATACAGGCTCTGTTTCCCCAATTCAGTATACCATACTTCATGTGGGAGTGGAAATGTGCAAATTATAGCGTAAGCAAGACATTTTTGCTGCAGCTGTCTTTCATATACTTTATTCTGTAACAACTACTTCTCAGCTTTTTAGACAATAGTTCTATAAGATTTGCCCATTGCAGATGTTTGTCGAAAATCACTCAGAAAAGTTTCACCTCATCAATACAAGTTTTTCTGTATTTTTGAATAACACAGGTGATATTTGTTTGGAGCGCCCAAAAAATACTGTGACTGTTTTGTTGTGATTCAGTAACAGACAATTCTTTTCAGACCACCGAATGATATCTTCATAAATCCTCTCGGTTTTACTCAGTAGCATGTCTATGCTTTTTCCAATTAGTATCGTCTGCTTAACACACTATTTTTATATCGTGGTTTCTTTCCATTAGACTGATTATATCATTTACAAATATATTGAACAATAAAGGTCCCAATACGGATCCTTGAGGCACACCTTGATTTATTTCACGGTAACTACTCAGAACCTCATTCAGTCTAACAACCTGACTTCTACCATTTAAATATGATTTAAATATTATTAGAATAAACTCCAAACAACGTCCATGAGAGAAAAGAGGAGTAGTCATAACGTTAATTGAGAGGGGAGCAATGCATCTGTGAACCTGAGAGTCTCACTGAGAAACAATCACCCAAAAAATTCCTTCATGAGGAATTAAAGACCCCAGAGATCCATTAAGTACCCCAGGAGTATACCCAATACCATGTAGTTGTTCGTTCTAAATTGGAACTTGCTGCGAATCACAGCAAAGTAGATGACTTTTACCGATGCCGCATAGCCTTTGATAATGTCTGCTGCAGTAGCAACAAAACGTCAGTTATCAAAACCTGCAGACTATGGCTAATAAACCCGTGAAAATCGGACAATTTGATTTAAGACCTTGTGCTTAGTTTTGAACACACTATATGAGTATTTCATGTCATTTTTGTAATTAGAGAAAGACCGAGAAGTTTCTTTGTTTTTTCGTAGAAACTTTTCTTCTGTGACAATAATTTGCATGTGATTTGCGAGACGGAATGTTTTTTGAAAGTAATAACTGGTGATCCACCAAGACATATTTTCCAAATGAATATAATGTTGCGACCTCTCATTTTTGTTATCAAGGACTGTTTGTGAAAATTGATTAATTGTTATCATGGATTGTGTTAATAATTTTCATCAAGTAACTAGTCAGTCCATTCATAACCTCTCAGTGTTTTAAGTATTATCTCTCAGTGGCTATGCATCTTCTCAAAAATTACTTGTTGAAAATTTGTGAATCAAATTAGATATTAATATCATAAACTATATGCTTTACCAATCCCCACATACACTTCCTCTGTTGTTACTAAAACGAAACATATGAGTAGATTACTCTAAATCAACACTAAATTTTATGTTGAATGTAATAATTCCACATAGTGACAATTTTCAGATCTAATTTAAGATCACTCCACTAAAAAAAAACCTTATCTAATTCATGCTGTTTTAATTTATTTAATCTGATAATTTTGCACACATGTTTATGAATGAATGCTGTTTGCTTTTGTGAATAATTACTGTGTTTGTATAACCTAGGAAGGAGAGCATGAGGAGTCTCTGAAAGCCTTAACAGCTGCTCCACAAGATTTGGTGAGTAAGGTGGTTTAACCTTTGTTATATAAGAGTGGTCCCAGAATTACCCGGCCCAACAAAGAAAACATAAAAATTTTGCAGAATATTTATTTTTCAACATAATCTTCTTGCAACTCTATACACTTTTCCCAGCGATGTTCAATAAGTTCTATACCGTTTTTATATTAAGAAACTACCCACATCACTCCTTCATCGTTGGAAAATATTTGACCACTGAGCCTTTTTTTCAAGTTTAGGAACAGAAAATAATTCGAGGGGGTCAAAAATCTGGCGACTAGGTTGCATGCCGCAGCAATTCAAACTTTAATTCGTTAATTTTGGTCAAAACAGCCAAAGTTATTCCTATTCATAAAAAGGGTTCACATGAAGATATAGATAACTTTCGCCAAATATCATTACTGAGTATTCCATCTAAACTTATTGAAAAAATACTAGCAAATAGAATTATTGTTTCTCAAAAAAAACAAGATTCTACCCGATCATCAACATGGTTTTAGAAAAGCTACATCAGTTGAGACTGCTATTGTTAGAAAATTCGAGTTTATTTACAATGAAATCGATAAGGGGAAGTACGAAGTTTCAATATTATTTGACTTGGCCAAGGCTTTTGGTTCAGTAAATAGTGACATAATGGCTAGTAAGTTATATAACATTGGCATTAGAGGGTTCCTTCTGGAATGGATAAAGTCTTTCATGGAAGATAGTAAAATGGTAGTGACTGTGAATAATGCAGTATCTGATATTCAAGATATTATCATTGGAATACCACAGGGGTCCATTTTAGGACCACTGCTTTTCTCTATCTATATAAATGATCTCCCGAAGTATATAAAACCAGGTTTCATTATCCTATTCGCAGATGACACTCCAGACATTAATTCAGTCATGGATGACATGATTTCTTGGTGTGATAGAAATCAACTAAAACTGAATGAAAGTAAAACAGTTCATTTAGGCTTCGCGTTAAGGAAAACAGTAAAGTAGTAAAGTAAAGTAAAGTTTATTAATTACGTTACATTAGTATAAATGTTTGTAGCAAGTAATTCAAGATACATCAATAGATTGATACAAATTTTTAAAAGATTAATAAAAATTAATGATTATATATAACATACTTATATCACAGATTTCGAAACTTACAACATCCAACTTTCGGAAACAGACAAACTCCTTGGTATGTTTATAGATAAAACCTTGTCTTGGGAGCCCCATATTGATCATTTCAGCAAAAAATTGGTTCAAACAATATTTGCAATACGACAGATCAAAGATATTAAAGATTTGCATATTATACCATTTAAGAAACAAATAAAGGAGCTACTAACTAATAAGGGATATTATAGCGTAGAAGAAACCTTAGAAAGGGATACACTGTTATGATAATTATTGCTTTAACTGCATTTCTTTCACCATAGTTAAAGATTAATTTACTTTTATATATA
>WOGO01001144.1:0-19258 GCA_015342085.1 Leptinotarsa defecta | reverse complement strand
AGAAAATATCTTGTGACATCTGACATCTGTCGAAGAAATGTAGAAATAAGAAAAATAAAATAAACATAAAATTTGTAGTTTCGATGACCAAGTTCATTAAGTATCACAAAGTTCTGATAAATAGTATATTTTTTGAGTTATACTTTTTTTGGCGCGTTGGGAAAGATGATGAAAGTAAATTTGACGATGCGCATGCACATCGTCACGAAAAACTAAGTTAGCTTCTTCCCCTTCAATTTATATGGCCGTTGTTCTCAGTTGAGCACATTTGGCCAGAGCCTCCTATTCATAGTGAACGGAAATTTCGTACAGGGTCGCAGCTGTCTTGCTTGAGGCAATGCTGCTACTCTAAGTTTTCTCATTCCTTTTTTTTTCAACTTCATTTTTTTTACTACGGAGCCTCCGGTTCTCGCAATATGACTTTCACAATTAACACATATTATCGCACTGACGAACTTTTCGAATCCCTCGACATCCAGCCTGATTACTGGCGTAGAGGGGGTCGCCAGTCCTATTAAAATGTTTTTTACTTCAATATCTATTCAAACTTATGAGGAAAAAATTATTAATAGATACAAATTATAATTATCAGCGTCCAGAAAATTTGAATTATTCCAAATATTGAATTGAATCAAACGTTTCTTTCTTGAAGTGATCTTGAAATTTTAAATGATAAAATCCAAAATCAGGTTGTTCGATACAGAGAACAACGTGACTATAGTATCAAAATGAATTTTAATAAAATTTAAAATACATGAATAAACTCAAATGAATCACAGTGAGAAATTATTTAAAAAAGTATAACTTTTTACGCACGTACATAAGTATATATATACACACACACTCTTTTGATTTTCTAAACTCAATATGTGATTGATAATTTTGGTCAAATTTTCTAGTTTAGATTTTCTGTTGGGATAATTCTGAAACTAAAATGTAATCATGAATTTTGGTCAAATTTTGTATTTTCGATTTTTTGTTGGGGATAATTCTGACTTTGATGTGAATCCTTCCAAGAATAATCCTCCAGTATCGTCATTTTATGCAGATAGAATTTTGGTATTGTTATAGTCCATGTTATACTATACAGGGTGTTTCAAATTCGATCCTCATCATTGGGATCTCGGAAACTATGAGAGACACGAAGATGGTTGAACTGGGGCAAAATTGCATATTTACCTGACTAACAGTATGCTGTTGAGGAAGTTCTGAAATTCTGAGTATATCCAGAGATATTCAGAAAAAACCTAAATTTCAGAAACTTGTTTTTATTTTCTTGGCTTTATTTTTCAAAGAATTCGAAAATTGATTACACTTCCACGTTGCCACTTTTTCCCTACTACATAACGTTTTTTTTTGGCGCTACATTGGATTCTTTCTGTTTTGAAGAGAACCAGCTCCTCCTTTTTTTTGATGTATCATGAGTTATCATTCTTTCTCGAAAAATTGGAGATATTGAAAAAAATTGATTCTTATCGTAATAGGCTTTGACTTTGATGTCTCTAAATTTGATTTTCAATTTGTTACACTCAATGACATATTGTTATTGTACAAGTCATTGAATTTTTAGCGAAAAGCTTTCACGAATGAAAAAAAAAGAGGTATTGTAAATACAATAGAACCAGTGTTAGTGCATCGGAAATGTATTTAAACTTGTATTCGTAACAAATTTGTATCATACCTCTTTTTCTTCATTCTTCATTGAGTGTAACAAATTGAAAATTGAATTTAGAAATATCAAAGTCAAAGTATATTATGATAAGAATTTTTTTTTTCAATAACTATCTCCAATTTCTCGATATATCATTGAAAAGGTGATATCTGGTTTCATCCAAAACAGAAAAAATCCAATGTAGCCCCCATAAGAAAAAATAAAGTGGATGATGGTGGCCGGAAGACAAAACGTCGGAAGGCAAATCTGAGAACACCATTATATAGTAGGGAAAAACTGGAAATGTGTGAGTGCAATTCATTTCCGAAACCTTCGAAAAATAAAGCCACAAAAAATAAAAACCATTTTCCGAAACTTCTGTTTTTTTCGAATATCTCCGGATATAATCGGTATTTCAGAACTTTCTCAACATCATATTGTTAGTAAGGTAAATGTGCAATTTTGCCCCAGTTCAACTACCTTCGTATCTCTTATATTTTCCGAGGATCGAATTTGAAACACCCTGTATATCACATTTTTTTCAGTCATGAAAATTGATAATTTTTCTATTTCTTCATTTTCACTGAGAATTATGATTACGGTGTGGAAACTCTCCATCTATCGGAATTATATTCAATGTGACATATAGTATTCAACAGTGTCACATTTTTCATCTGTTACCATTTTTAATTAAGTAAATGAAGATGCCATTTCTTTTTCAAACCTAATGTTGGTGAGTTACTTTCATATGTTAATTTATTGTTTGCTTCAATTTTTCAGTTTCGTATATTCTGGAAAACGGAAATAAAACTTCCTGAAAGCTGGAATGATCAATAAATCGTGTTTTTTTATATAGTCAGTTATAAAATAAACTCGTATTTCTCCTCTTAGTCAAATAAACGTATCCTATTTGATATTACATATCACAATACATATTCGATATCACAATGATATGATATTTCGGTGAAAACGCTCTGACCCACAATAATAATTATAATTAGAAAATACGATTTAACTATTTGAAATGAAAAATTACATTTTACAGTATGAAAAATAATGAGTTGACTTAAAATTTTGATGAAGTGAAATTATTTTCGAGACCCTGCAAAAACAATTATACAGGACGTCCAAAAACTGCAACTATCGACGAAAACATTGCCAGATTTCACCAAATGGTGCTAGACAACCGCCAAATGAAAGTGCGAGAGGTAGCAGAGGTTATAAACGTGTCGAAAAAACGTATTTGTCACCATATCAAATCAACATCTAAGCATGACAAAGCTTGGGCGCATTGGGTGTCGCGTTTGCTCACAATAGACCAAAAATATGTTCGAATGAACATTCCCAACGCTCTGTTGGCGCAGTTTAGGCGCAATAAATACGAGTTTTGGCGCCGATTCATTACTGTACCTACTTGAAACTTGGATACACCATTTTAAGCCCGAAACAAAAATACATTTCAAACAGTGGATTACAGAGGGTGAACTATTTTCTTTTGGCTGGGAAAGTGATGGCGATGGTTTTTTGAGATGGTCATTACAGGAGCCTACTACGGATCATCACTTGACAATCTGAAGGCAGAACTTGCGGAAAAACGGCCACATTCGCAGAAATAGATAATCATGTTTCAACAATACAACGCACCGTCTCACTCCCCAGCGGTTGCCATGGTGAAAAGCCACGAATCGCGGTTTGAACTGATTGACCATCCGCTTTACTCACCAGATCTAGCCCCAAGTGATTTTTTTGTTCCCTCATCCAAAAATCGCGTTCAGAGAAGAAGCACTTTCGTGAACAATTATTTTGCTGAGAAAAACGCCCAGTATTATTTGGACGGATTACAGAGATGCAGTGACGGCTCGTTCATTGGAGAACAGGGGAGGCTAAAGTCGTAAAGACTATATACACACAGAAAAGCCCGCCGGAGGCGCAAACATTTTTCAGGGTACGGCACCTATTTAAAGCAAAATACGTAATATTTGCCTAAATGCAAACAAAAATTGTGTATTGCCGAAAATTATACATGAAACTGGCCATTAAAAAAACAAGGACAAAAAAAAGGGTTGTCTTTGAGTTATTCAATATAAATGGACTCTTCTCAGTCAATGAATAATACTTTTCTCTTCTAATGTAACAGTTTTGTTAAAAATAGCTACAAATATTTTATTAGCACAAGTACCTAATTATGCTTATAAAAACAGGTCTAAAAGTGAATTTTATTGTCCAGCAAGAACCAACGGTGGGTGAGAGTCGTGTCTTGTCAGAAAAGGAAAGGATGGATGGGTAGCAACAGCTTTAGATTCAGTCTGCTGTTGCTATATGTATTTTGTTTGCTAAACAATTTTAATTTAGGAGACGAAAATATATATGCTCCTTAGATTTGAAATGTCTTTTTGTAGAACGAAGTAAATTTTTTAAATCGGAGTATCCTATTTAGACCACGTTTGGTATTCGGTTTGTACGGAAAATACAATGGAGCCGGTTAACCAATCGCATTTATCGTACCAACTAAATCCTCGATTTTGTCGATTATCTGACGCTTTAATTGAAATCAAATTTGGTTGGGGCCTTCCCAGAGTTTCAATAATGTAAAATTCATTATCATTAGATAAAGACTTAAAATTATTTGTCAGCAAGCAATAGACTATATCGTCAGATTTTTTAATTTCGTTTAATTTATCCATGATAAATGAAAAAAAAATACCAAAAAGTGAAAACCTGAAGACACCTTGAAATTGAAAGGAAACACTTTAAAAACACATTAAAAATATTACCAAAAAGCACTGCTATAATATAATACTGTCTGTTTTATACACAAATAATAAATATTATACTTTCTGCAACCAAAATTACAAATCTGGACTTATGTTGCTGGCTGGACGGTCTCGCGGAACTTGTGTTTTTTAAAGCGGTTGGAGGATTGGCTCCCTTGCAAAGTATCAACGTATGGCATTTATTATTTCGGGTTGATGGTTTCTTCGTTATTCGTTCGTGGGTGGGCGGTGCGTTTGAGGTTTATTGATGTAGGATACAGTGTGGTACGTACTACGTAGTGAGTGATAGTGTTTTTTCGGGCATATTATGTTATTATAATAAAAATTAATAGTAAAGTAATGATACTCAAGCATTTTTAGAAAAAAATAATCATAATTATTTGTCAATATCTTTTAATTTATTGCGATGAATAGCCTCAAATTTCATGGGGAGGCTAAGCCTCCTCTGACGAGCCGCCGCTGCTGAGATTTAAATCGTGTGTCAATATCACGTGTTACGCATGCGCCACATATTTCTTAATTATGTTTTAGCAATTGAATCGGAATAATTTGGATCGAATTAATTTGGCTGCAAGTATGTTGAAAACAGTATGAAACAAAAGTTTTAATTATAATTTTTCATGTTGACCTCCTACCGCGAAGTAATGGCGACATCCATCAATTTAATTATTGTAATGGTTAGGGACTCACTGTACAGAAGTTTTTTCTTTTGCATCTGCACGTACCTAGTATAAGGGCAGAATTTGAGTAATCCGAACGTCATCTACCAAATCATTGAATTTAACTGTCAAGTTCAGTGGCTTCGAACACGAATTCCGCTGTTAATTGTAGCTACTTCCTTTCAGTTATTGTGTCCCTACTGTTTTATTTCATCCTCATTAAAATCATAGATCAGATTTACAATATAAAAATCTATTATTTACATAAATTCTTTTGTCACTCATTAACTTGTCAAAATATTTATCTGAATATGTTGGCAATACTGCTACAAAATTATCATAAAACTCACTTTTATATTTATTCAGTGGGTTCGTTTCAGATTTTTCATAGTAGAAATACACTAGTTTTTTAATGACTCAAAATACATTTGTATTCATTAATGTAAACAAATCGATAATATAGTATGATTACACTTTGTGATAACAAAGAATTCGCAGGTATCCCCCACTCAAATTCTGAGAGAATCAGTCATATTTGCGCAAACGCACAGCGTAGAAGTGAAAGGGGATTTTTGTTAATAGGAAGTATATGACTCCCCTGCCTGCACTAACCCCTTGAATACCCACATATTGGACTGGGGAATAACCTAATACGTTGTTTGTGTAATTTTGGTGAAGTTTTTCTTGGTAGACGAGTACAGTCATTCTTTGGTGAGTTGTAGGATATTGTAGTTGTCGTTCTATAGTTTCGTGTTGTGTCTCATTCCTTGAAAATGATTATAGGAGACAATAATACTTTTCATCCATTAGAGAAAATTAGTGAGTGTTTTTGTTATTTAGTTGAATAAGAAAGGAACTTTGATATCAAAAACAAGTTGTCAGTTTTATTTCAGTCGAATATGTTTTAGATATGAGCACATATCCGAATATCTTGACTCCACCATCAAGTAGTGAAGACTCTCCACAGCCAGTGTATTTTGTAGCTTCTCCAACATCCAGTAGTTTCCATGGACCTGAAGGATATGTGTCACCGATTTCATCTTTCGGGATCCCAGAGTCAGAGACAGTTGTTGATCCCTACTTAGTCATGGAGGCCCAACCAGCAGGTAAGTGTTGCTAAGATGATAATGTATTCAGGTCAATCTTATCAGGCCTCTATTCAATAATCATCACACCATTTTATTTTGATGTGAATTTTATCTCGTGAGATAAGTATAACCCAGTAATAATTCATGTGGGACATATGAAATAATAACAGCTTTTCTGGTTTTAAGTATTTCCCGAGAGACATTTGCCCCTGTATAAGTTCCTGGTATTACCTTTGCAGATTGAGTTTGCATCAATATGTTTTTCACGTTTTGCTATATAGAATCAGTAATAAGTTTCTGAATGATTTCAATTCAAGGGTTACCTTAGATGTATTTCATTTAAATTCATGAACTGTCAATTGCCTTGAATATTACAGTTTCTTCACACTGCTAATGATATGATTTGATTAATAATAAACTATGACCTGAATTAGGTGCAGAAATAAAACTGAAAGTTTATGATATTGGTACAAATATTTTTCAAAATATTGTTTGATAATTTAAGCATCATCTGAAATATTAAAAATTGATGAATATTCCCCAGATCAAAAAAATCAGGTCGAATAGCATTTTAATTTTATTAGCCTTTTTTCATTTTTGGATAAATGTTATTACTCACTTCTAGGTGCAACTCTACATCTTGTTGAACAACCCACAGATCGTTTCAGATTTCGTTATAAATCAGAAATGGCTGGAACTCATGGGAGTTTAACTGGAATGAGCTCTGACAAATCACGAAAACAGACATACCCAACAGTTGAATTGCATAATTTCACTACAGGATCTGCTATTATAAGATGTTCTATATATCAGAACAATGCAATTGGCAAAGACTTCATGCCTCATGCTCATCGTCTCATCATGAAAAAGGGAAAAGAGGAGCAAGATGATCCCCATGATTTAGTCATAGGACCAGAAGATGGATACAGGGCGGTGTGAGTTGATATTTCTTTAGGACCAAAGAAAAAATGAATTTATCTCTTTCACTTCTTTCATATGTCATGGAATCCATGATAACATATATAAATGACACTTTATTGTGAGTTTTCATTCAACACTACAAAACAGAAACATCTCTTTCACTATACAATAGCTGTATCGTAAACTGTTAAGTGAAAATTTCACGATTAAGTGTAATTCAAATATATGTTATTTAATTTATTTTGCATAATAAACTGGAAATTCATTGAGATAAACTTTCAAAAATATTTCGTAACTTGATGAAATATTGTGAAATTGTCTTTTTATCAATATTTATCTCTAAAGGAGATAAATCTCATTTGGCTCTTAGTTTTTCAAGATCTTAGATAAAACGTTGGAATAAGATTTGAAACATACTTGGATTTTTGTATTCAAAAAATATTTCTGAATTCATTCAATTTTTTTCAAAATGAACGTTAAATCAAATCATTCCATTATTCCTAAAGACTTGAAAGAAAATTATTTGCTGTAATTTTTTAACGCCTTTTATTTAATTATAGTTCGCCATACATCAAATATCTACTATATTATACATAATGTTAATATTTACAAAGTGTAACAAAATGAATCTCCATCTCATTAAGATATTGCAAATTACAAAAAATGAACAATGCAGTAGCCAGAGTTAAAATAAAGGTGGGCTCATGACATCAAAATTAGAAAGAAATTATTCAAATTTGAAAACAATTGAAATTAAACCGCTTTCGATGAATAAGAAAATAAACGAACATTTCTCACTTTCATCCCTCATCATCATTCCACTGAACTCTGAGTTGATAGAATGAATCTTCAAAATAACTTCATTTTTTGTCAGCTATAAATCTTTTAGTCAATTCTGAAGATGCTACCGCAGTTGAGTAAATTGCAACACAAAAATATTTCTAGTGTGTTTATGAAGATATTTGGCTTTTCTGTAAAAATATATTTCCTTTTCAGTTTCTAAAGGTCTCTTGGCAAGTGGATTCTCAACTGAAATATTAAGAAAGTCACCTGAATTCGTTCATAATATGACACTTCGGTGCACGTTTCATAACCAAGTTGACTTCATCAGAAAATTCTTATAATCAAGAATTATTTCCTTTACTTATTTTACAATTCAACTTTAATATATATAGTAGATTGTTTTTTTTTTGAGAATATCCTAAAACAGTATAGACCAGGCTCAAACTTGATGATTCAGGAATTTCAGGTTCTAACTATTATGAAATCTCTTGAAATTTGAGCTTTCAATGAATTACTGATTCTTGGAGTGTTTTCCATACATTACCTAGAGAACAATCTTTCTGGTTGAAAATTTAGTGATTGTTTCGACTATTACATGATAATGGATAAAGGAGCTTCAATCAGTCTTTTCACTCAACAAAACTACTTTTTGCATGAACTCATTATATGGTCAGCAATAAAATTTGCATGAATGTATGTCCGTTGGTGACATGAATTTTAGTATTAGATCTGAATAATCAAATTAAACAAACACTCTTAGTTATGTAACAACTGTTTTGAAACTACAATCATTGTTATTCCAAGGCGTTATTGCTTCAAGCTATATTAATATTTTTTTCAAACAATGTCAGTCTGAACTTCTACATTTCTCTTGAAAGATAGGGAAAATTGTAGTTTTTTTTTCAAATCTGTTTCTGTTTAAAAATCTGTTTTTCCGTTGATCAGCTGTCGCCCCCATACGAACGACAACTCTTAGAAGTTGAGAAACTTGTGTGATTCCAAAGCTCGTATTATTAAAATATCTCTTTTTATTTCGTGTGTATGAATATCATTTTGTGACACAAACTTAGTATTTTTGCATAGTGCAGCGGAAATCAAGCAGTGACAAAATGAACTTTGAGAATGCTCAAATTCTTTAGTATCAGGTAGTATAAATGATATTTTCATATTTGTTAAAAAACAATCTGGTTTAAAATGAGTTGATACACCTTCAGTCCATGCTTTCAACAAAACTATTAACTGTGTTTGAATAACATATTTTATATTATCCTGATGGTATGTGGTGGTAGATTATATCTAAAGGCATTCGATACTGTGGACCATAAAATACTTTTGAATACCAGATATTCAGTTCATACCTGGTTCAAAATATTTATTGAACAGGAAACAATGTGTCTACATAGTAGACACGACATACTAAAATTATACTATATTCTTTCCTTCTGCTAATACTAATTCTTTGCCAACCATATATTTATTGAATACCTACAAATGTTTGTTGAAAACAACACCTTCATTCACATCACAAGTACAAGAAATTGAAATTATAATGTCTAACAACCTCGAAATCTTCATAAGTTTGTAACAGAAAGATATATATCAAAACATCCAATCGAATTCCAAGTGTTAAATTTCTTGGTGTCATTGTAGATGAAAATTAATGGTTGACACTACATGACATAATCCCAAAATATGCAATTGGAATTGTATTTAGAATGAAAAATATATTATTGAACAGGAAAAAGTTGCAGGGGCCCAAACCTGGTGAATAAGGTGGCTGAGGAATGATTACGGTGTTGTTTTTGGTCAAAAAATTATGAACAAGTAATGACGAGTGAACAGCGCATAACTTCCAGATAATACTCCTTAATTACCGTATGACCCTGTGGCAAGAACTGAAGCACTACGCCACAGTAATCGAAGAAATCAGTGAGCAAAACGATGACATTTGATCGAACATGGTGTGCTTTTTTGGTCTTGGTTCTCTTGGGCTCTTTCATTGGAGCGATTGAATTTTTGTTCAAATATTATAACCCATGATTCGTCACCAGTTTTGACCCATTCCTGAGCAATGTTGATGCGACGTTTTTTTTTGGTCAAAATTCAGAAAATTTTGAACGAACTTCACTGCCATAGGCATTCATGTTCAAAAATTCTGAAAAACTTGTGACATGAGCCAACCGATATGCAGATCCTCATCAACTTCATTTATAGTGATTCGCCAACTCTCGATAACAATTTTCTTCACTTTCATCAATTGTTGTGTCAGCATGTGTACGAGACGAGTATATAAACATAAAAATTGAAAAAAAAAACGCTATTTGATTGTACGTAGCCCCCGAAATTTAAATATTCACCTTATTTTTTGAACAGACTCGTATATTCAAATAGAACTACAAGGAGCCAAGGAAACTACTAGATCTTTCAAAATAAATTTTGAGTCAATTTGACATATTTATTACTGTACGGAAATATGTATATGTTCTATACATATACGGTAGTGGTTGGTTTGTATTCATTAGTTATCATAGTGATCATAATGGAGTTGAGTTGAGAGAAGCAAAATAGAGTTAAAAGAGGGTGTTAATGGAAATATTTCAGCTAAGAGGAAACAAAACCAAAAACTGAAACACAAATACTCAAGATTTCAGATTAAATTTTTATACAAACCCTTGGCCTCTTCCTAAAAAAAAATATTGTGTTGAAGACACAAATTTGAGAAGAAGGGAATTCAAGTCATCTTTCAGATCAGTCCTGCAGTCCTGCAATTTGTGTAACCAATTCAACCCATAATGTGTCCACTCCCCTAGTGGCTAACCTTGATTACCTTGTTTCATGTTCATTTTGAAAATGAATTTATATTATTTATCATTATGCATACCAACTGAACATTTTTTTAAGGTTCCACGGCATGGGAATAATACACACTGCAAAGAAAAACATTGTCTCAGAATTAACAAGAAAAAAGGTTCAATTGAAACAAGAAAGTATAGCAAGAATAGAAGGAAAAATGAGAGAGCTGACTACCAAGGAATTAGTTGAGGTAAGCGAGCACACCATCTATCAGGATTATCTTTATATGGCTTTTTCTTTTGGATTTTCAAGATGATATTCCATAAGCTTGTGGTGACTTTCCAGGGGATCATTTGATAGCTCTTGAAAATGTATGATTTTCATAGTCATGAAGTAGGAGTTTCATTGAGTGTTGTGTTGTTAATTGTAGGTGGTGCATGTGAAAATTTTGAAAAAGTAGGTACATTTAAGATATAATTATGACTGGGATCTTTCCTAACCAAACGCAGTACAAAAAAATGGGACAGCAAAATAGGAAAAATGTTAATTCTTAGGAAAGCAATCTTTAAAAAGTAATAAATTACTGTATAGCTTTTGCAAATTTTGTTAGAAAATAACTTGAATCCTAATTCTAGGGTAGGGGCCCTATGTAAGTTTACTGTCCCATGAATCTACGAATGTAAATGACATAGCAAAATAAATGACCCTTTTTGGTATTAAAAACTAATTTTACGAAAGCCTTTCAGAATGAAAATTCTTCCTATTTTCCTGTGCCTTTTTTGTATGGCATTTTGTTAAAAAAATCCCTGTTGCAATTAATATTTAAATTTATAAAAGCGGTACAAGCACTTTTGGAAAATTGATACCTTCCATTTGGGCTATTGTTTTTACATTTCCAAGATTTCAATATGCACCACCTACATTTGACAGCATGAAGGCTGACATGTATTTTCTACTTCAGTACTATCAAAATCAAAAATTTTTGAGAGGTGTCATCCCAAAAATTCAATATGGGCTTGCGATCTATAACTTAATGGGTATCCTTTGGCGATCTTGTTTTTCCTAAATGTTTCATCAGTTTCAAAAACCTTTTTGATGATGAATAAGTTTTTGAAACTGATGACTGGATTTTGAAATTTAGAGACAAGAATGTATAATATTTCAAGCTGATAGTCATTTTTTCATATAATATTGGTTTACATTAACTTTCATGTTGTCAGTTATAATGAATTCCTGCTGTATTACATGTTGAAATGTATGTGGCAGAAATAAGGAAACAAATGAAAAGTAGAACATTTGTTGAAAGTAGTTGAAAAGAACCAGTGCCATTCATATAATTGTAAACATTTAAAGCAAATACAAGACTTGATCGCTAAAAATACTTCAGATAAACTATGATCCCATAAGAATTTGCTGCATTCGTCCTCTTATAGGGGAAACAAATTTTGACTTCTTACTTCTCCATTAATATATGAAATATCAATGTAAACTCTGCAAAAATATGAAGAGCCTGCACAGAAGATACTACCCAGTTTGTATATCAGAAATTCATAATGGAATTGAAACCAAAATCATACACGGGAAATGCTACACAACTATATTTATAAAAGAGAATCGAAACGAAAACTCACTTACAGAATAAGTTCTCAATTTGCTCAATCTGCCAGTTCTTAAAATTTATTCGTACAATTAATTCATTTCAGCACTCTTCATAAATTAATAGAGAAGTAAGAAGACAAAAATATATTTTTTATAAAAAATATATTTCACTATTTGGAAATTCACTTACGGTGAATTCCCAAATAGAGTTACTGAGAAAAGTGCATATCTTCAGATTAGAGTTTTTGCCATACACGTGGTTGAGAAAACAATTGATGGAACTTAACCTGTCAGTAATGAATGAGGTTAAAGATTTTCCTGTTGAGTATTATTTTTAACTAATTGTGTGCAAGCACAACCCAAGTTATGTGATGAAATCGGCCAATACTTGATGAAAATCCATAACGTCTTCAAGAAACACTTTATTGTGAGATTTTCACTAAAGTTCTACAGAAACTCAACACGTGTTTCGCTATACAAAAGCTTCTTCAGGCGTGTCTACATGTGTTGAGTAGAAACACGTGTTGTGTTTTTATAAAACTGTTTAGTGAAAATTTCACAATGAAATGTGTCTTGATTTACTTTATTGTGAGATTTTCACTGGTCAGTTTAAAAAACCTTGTACCTGACACTCCTTTTTTTTTTGTTACAAATTTGATATTTAGATTTAGGGTACATATAGCCTATTGAGACCTATATTTTAAACAAAATAAGGATCACTTCCGGTGCAAGCAGTACTGATGACAATCAAGAACCTTATATGAAATCCTGTATCTTGTCAAAATAGAATTATTTTCTCGGGCACAAAATAAATTGCCATTTCAATTTATAACTTGAGATACTAAAAAAATCTGCAGTAGTATAGTTATTAAGTGTATTAGATTGTGCTGTGCTTCAGAAACCTTTTCTTACTCCATCTGTATTCAAGAACGACGAGTAAACATTTTGTATTCCTATCATATCTGATGATCTCTTATGTCAAACTATAGAAATGCTAGCTAAAAACTTCAAAAATAGAAAATAAAAAAAAACTGACGAGAGAAGCCTACACCAGATACTATAGAAACATGAAAATATCTGATAACTCTTGAAGTAGGAAATAATATTGATTCACAGTAATTATATTTCCAAATGACAGATTGACTTAAATTGTTGGAAACAGATTGGTCAAAATAATCTATGAATATTTGAAAATTCCTACTCCAATAACTTGTTAATGATGAGCCTAGGGAAGATTTAATTGATATTTTCACAATTCACTGTTCATTTTATTGCTGCAAGAATTTAAATATTGTAGAATTTTAGTTTCCTGGTTCCACACAAAAGATCAGGTTGGCAACACTGTGGTTATCCATTAATGGTCCATCATTTATTTTAAATTTTTATGAACCATATGACTTTATCGTGTTATATCGATGTCAGGCTCTTTATGTTTCTGCAAATAAAGAAGATACAGCCTGAAGTGACTTTCTAGAATTTTTTTTCAAGCTCAAAAAAAACAATGGTCTTTCAATGGCTTTTTAGTTTTATCAATGCAGTCCTGGCCATATTAAAACAGTATTCCATTAACTTAATTCTTGAAGTTGATGCCTATATTTTTTTAGTCTAGTGTCTCATTTTCCCTGTTGTTACAAATATTAAAAATGCAGTCAATCACCTATTCAAGGATTTCTTTCTTCATATAATCATATTCGTGGGGAAAGTTTCTGTTATAAATAAGGAATACCAACTACAAGTGTATATAGGAAACCAACTTACACAAGTCAGTACCTGAATTCGGAATCCTACTATGTTCATTCATTTTGATTTCACATAATTAGTTCTGCAATTTTCGTGAGCCTGAAGTAGGTTTTTTGCATTTAAGGGGAGGTAATGGTCTTAATAATAATAATAATAATAATATTTATTAATCCAATAAAGTCACATGCAGACATAGGATAAGTCACATTATTAGTTAAAAAGAGCTAAAATAAAATTTAAAATAGTATTAGGGTTATATAGAGATAAAATGGTAGTACCTGGTGTATAAAGTGGGTGTATTGATACAAGTAAATTATATAACATTAAAACTAGACTAAAATTTCATTAAAAAAATTCATTCAATCTGTAGAAGGGAGTCCAAAAGAGTATTTCTTTGAGTTTCAACTTGAAGTTGCAGGTGGTAAGTGATTTCAGAGTGGGGGTAGATTGTTGTACACTTTTATTTCCATAACTGTGGGACTCTGGCTGGTAATTTGTAGAGTGTGGTTTGGAATTATTTCTTGTATTTTCCTTGTGGAATATGGGTGTGTATTATTTGGACAGTTGGTTCGGTGTTTTTTATCATGTGCAAAGCATGCTTTTTCCAGTATATACAGGTTGACCACTGTTAAAATGCCTAGACGTTTAAAAAAGTGTTTTGCATGGTTCAAGATAATGAGAAGAGGTCATACATCGAATTATCCGTTTTTGGGCAGTCAGTATATTATTCACAGTATATATTCTTCTCATGAGGGAGAATGAAAAATTTTGATCATGAAAAACCGAGAAGTATAGTGTATTTTTTTTTCTCATTAGTGATCCTTTAAACTCCTTGAGTAGGTGCATTTCTAATACATTATGCCAAAAACCCCAATATTGTGCATGACAGGGTTAAATTGTCAATTAATATAATGAATTATTTCAAATAAGATTCTGTCATCCATGGTAGTTTCACGTTAGGCACAATAATACACATGTCTCAATAACGTACACCATCATATAATAATAATAATATTTATTGATTTATGGAAACCCACGTTCAAAAATACCGAGAACATCCGAAATTATTTAACTCTTGTACAAGATCTGTCAATGGTTTTTTACATAATAATGATGCATGTCCGTGTGAGTGCAATGTTTAATTTTTCAGTAATATTTACAAAATTTTACGAATCCGAATTCCAGAGTTATAGTTCCGAAAATTGTAACTTATCAGCCTTTTTTGTACAATACAATCTATAGAAATACACAACTGTTTATTCACATCACCTTTACATTTTATTTCACCTTCTTTGACACTTCTCAGTTCGACAATGGATATTTTTTTCTATAAGGAGCTGCTTTTTCGAGACGAATCTCTCCATTTTAAGTTTTTGAGGTAAACGTCATAGTTGGCATAACTGATTACTACTAAGTATTCAGTGTTTCTGGCAGGAAATACTTTTGTGAAGAGATTAGTATTGTTACATTTTTCCAAGAAAGCACAATATATGTAAATACACTGTCTTAACAATATCGAGTCCCATGAATAACACTTTTTGTTTCTAAAAGTATTAAGTTCAAACATGTCACTAGCGAAAAATTTAAACATATCATGTACTGTTTTATGGTTTCGCTTCAAAATAGTTGTTATTTTCCCTTATGCTATATTAGGAGATTTATTCCGCAACTAACTTATCAAATTACAGTGGAAATTCGTTTAAATTTTTTATTGTGATTTTTCAATTATGGTAGATCACAATAAAATGTATAACCTGGATGAGGTATTTTTGCTTGTTAAATGATTATAGTCATTTCACAAGTTGCAATTGCAGTGAATTAGCAATTACCTTTATTTGTTTCCCAAGCAATCCGGTTTTACTAATGAATTTTCATTAAGGATTCTTCACATCTATGTATTCTATAATTTTTGTAACAAATGGAAATGTCTCAGCATCTAAAATTTCTTTAAGTTGATAATATTTTCTTTATGAATAACGAAAATATAAATATCCCAGTTTAAAATTATTACATAATAATCATTTTCCAATCGATAGAGCGTATTCAAAAACTTTAAATGCTAATTTTTAACTATCATTCAATTTTCATAAACAGGTTTAACTGAAGGTCATCGTGCTATTTTTATACAACTGCAAACTCGTGCGATTCTATTCTACTGATTTAAGTTTCCTCGCGAAACATGATAATTCGAATAATTCATTTTCAAAAGCGGTCTTATCATCAACTCAGCTAAGTAAATATCTCAAGGACTCTGATCTCACACTCTTCTGGCAAATGAGTACTCTAGTTTGATAGTTAACACAGGAAATCATATGAGGTTCTACAGTATCTAAAGACATTCTGGATTTTTTTAAGGCAATCTAATCATAACACGAAACGTCCACCAACTAATACGGGCTATTTTTCAATAAGATTTTCAACGTAATTTTGAAGTTTATCAAAAGCTCAATCAATCGAAATTATGCTGAATTGTTGAGGTTCGGTTTCTTGTTCTTAGTTTATTTTAATACTTTTCATTAGTCTATCGAAAAACTTTCCCAAAACCAGAACAAAAAGTACGGTCTCTCGACGCGCGTTTCGCTAACCAAATTAGCGTCTTCACGAGATCATTATGACTAACTTTTTATATGCTAGTGACCTAACTAATACCTATTAGTATTATCAATTACAGGAGTTAGTATTACCTAACTACTACCTTTTATTGATTCTATGCTAAACTACCTCTTTTTAATACCTCTAATTTGTTATGTATTTCCTCTATGTTAGTGATTATCTCTAGTATGTAGAATTATTACGTATAAGACCAAACAAAGGGCTGTTCGAAATAGGACCTTCGTCGCTATTCAGAGAACTCATTCTGTACTTTCCAGGTATATTCCTGACAGCTCCCATTATTGCCAACAACAAAAAATGGCGGGACTACAATTTCTTGTCCGTAGGCTGCTCATATTTCCCTTGAGCAAAGAAAGGTATGAGATTGAGAAAAAATTTTTCAAGGAGGTGGCTGAAAGCAACGGGTATCCATCAAACATAGTGAATAAATTAATTAGAAAACAATAATTTGGGGAGTATCTTCGTAATGCCTCGACTTTTCGAAAAAGAGGATGATTCAAATTTCATAGTGCTTCCATATGAACACCAATGGATTGGTCCGAACATTCAAAAAATTGAATATAAGAGTGGCTTTCAAAACTGCACGCACACTTCAACAAGTGTTGGGCAGTCTGAAAGACAAGATGTTATAAAAAGAAAAGTTTGGGATTTAAGAAATAAGCTGCGAGGATTGTGATAAGTAATATATTTGGTCAAACCAAACGGACTATATTAGCTCGCTATAAGGAACATGTTTCACATGTTCGGTTTCATAGACCGGAGAAATCTAGTGTTGCTCAACATGCCACAGAGAACAACCGTAGAATAAGTGAGAAATGTTTGAAATTGTTCGAACCGGTACATGACAACAGGTTTCTGGATACCTTCGAAAGTTTGGAAAAGTGCGGAATGAGTTCTATGAATAGCGGCAAAGGTCCTATCGCGAACAGCTCTTTGTTTGGTCTTATACGTAACAATTCCAAATGAAAAACAAATAAATATTAGAGATAATCACTAATATAGAGGAAATAAATATTACTTTAGTTCAATCCCAACACCAAACCGTTATTTTTCATACCTCGACACGTGTTTCAATCACCAAGTGATCATCTTCAAGAGGAAGTTTAATCTTTCCCTTGAAGATGATCACTTGGTGATTGAAACATGTGTCGAGGTGTTAAAAATAACAGTTTGGTGTTGGGATTAAACTCCAGTAATAGTCATTACTACACCAAAGGTTCCAAACAGCGCCTCACAAGTATAGAGGAAATACACAACAAATTAGAGGTATTAAAAAACAGGTAGTTTAGCATAAGATTAATTACAGGTAATAGTTAGGTAATACTAACCAGTGTAACTAGATAATACTAACAGGTAGTAGTTAGGTCACTAACATAATATGAAAATTTAGTCATGATGATCTGCTCAGGACGCGAAACGAGCGTCGAGAGACCGTAATTTTTGTTCTGGTGTTGAGAAAGTGTTTTAAATAGATTCATTTTCCGCCAGAGGTTCCAGTACAAACTATCAACTTTTCATTAGGCCTATCGGTATTTTGTACGAATGCTATAGTATATACAGTGAGTTTCAAAAAGTTTGCATCATATGGGCAACCGTTAACACATGGCCTTTGATACTGACTGCCGCAGTCGTAGACGAAACGTCATACATAAAAACTTGCAGACCAAGTCCAAAAAAACCGGAAAATAGCTTTCACGTGAAAGTTTGCATTCTTTGTGCAATAATTCAGTTCCATAATTTAATAGAACAGTCTAGTAGGTAATTGTTTATATTTATATTTTGGTAATGGTGATATCATTTGCAAATTACATTCAAGAGTACTTTCTTCTCATATTTCCAATTATAATACTACAGTAGGTTTCAAAAAGTTTGCACCATATGGAAATTTTTTTTTATTATCCATTTGTCAGAAAATATTATTCATGATGAAAATTGGTGCATTGCAGGCAACTTGGATTTGAGTTGTCAAAACTTTTAATTTTCGAACATTATACAGGGGAGAACAAACAATAGAAATGTTGATCAGGAGTAAACTACCCTTATTTTCGATATTATTAAAAAAGTTTATTTAGGAAATATTGTTTTAATTTGAAAACAATATTCGGATTTCAAATCGCAGCCACCTACGTAAAAAAACAAAAAAAATGTTCATGGTTCTAGCCTCATAAAGAGTAACTACTAGTATCTCATATACAACTCAGGCGCCGTCCTCATATTACTATAAGAATATTTCAATGCGAGATTTAGTCCAATTTAATATTCGAACTAGTATATCGATATTTGTTAAAAATGGTTTAAATTTTTACTAGTTTTTAGGTGCAAAATTGATATTCCACTCTGTATGTATGGCTATAATTACTATCAGTTTGATTTAATGAGAAGAAACTACTAACTGAATTAATGCTTAACATTCAGGTAATACAAATCTGTAACAGCCTGGCCACGGGACACTCGCCGATGCGAATATTTGCGCGGTGCGAACGGCGAAGCGTCTAGCCACTGTAACAAACGCATAGGAATGTACTTATGAAGCCACGCGCAACGGCGACCGGCGAAATGTACCGAGCGAATCGCGTGGGCGACTTGCGGCGCGGCCGGCGAGCAAAACAAATCAAACTAGTTTAGTTGTTTTCGCCG
>WOGO01001143.1:0-19261 GCA_015342085.1 Leptinotarsa defecta | reverse complement strand
AGTTGTTAATTTTCAAGTTAATACTTCACGAGATTTCATAATATTGTTTATCAAATGCACGTTATTTAATCTCACTCCACACTACTTCAACACCTGTCTTAAATCGATTACAACATCACGGCTTTCGGCCGTTCACACACACAGACCCTACTTTTTAGTATGGAACAGGTAGTTTGGGAAATTATTCAACCCACACGAGGGTGGCAATGACTGAATTTTATCTTTAATGCTAGATAGTATTGGGTTGAGCGCGCAGAGTTATTTTATTTTTATTGTCAATACAGTGGATCGTGCGACATCTGAATGATGTATGAAATCTTGTGGATCTGGGGAAATCTGGCAATACTGCCTTATGGAGATTCCCATGTTGGGACAAAAATTTGCAAAACGGAGCTTGGCTTTTTTCTCCAAATTAACATGGTATTTCCCATAAGGCGGTGTTGCCATTTGCCCCATGTTCTCTTAGCTATTCTACTGCTTTCAGATGTTTTTATGAATGATCTGTAATCTGTTTATAAGTTGAGTCTGTTATTTGTATAATCGAAAATTCGCATCGTCAAACTGTTCCTGACACCTGACTTGTTCTGTATTATGTAAGAAATAGTAAAAAGAACCAATTACAAATGAGTAACCAGCAGTACTATTGTATTGAGTTCTTTTACATGCTTGCATGCACTTATTATGCAATTATTATTGGTATTGAACTAAAAGGATCATACAGTTTTACAAAATTCATCTATGAATATACAGGCCGTTATTTTTAGCTGGTCATACTATTGCTATTTCGGAAACGGTAAGACCTACAAAGTCGGTTGAATTGGACAAAAGTTTCCCATTTTGGGGACTGAATTAATCTATTCTCAGATCTAGGATATCAATGGTTGTTTTTGAAATATTCGCCAAAATGTAGAATTGTTGAATTTCGTTTTTTCGCTCTACTATCTCCATATCGAAACATTCAAAAAAGTCCAAGGAACTCTCAATAGTGTTGTTTTATATCCTTTATAATCTAATCTGAACCAATTTGCAATGCACCGTTTAGTTCAATATATTTCATTATTCCAGCTACGAAAATATATGAAAAAAAGTGTCTACTGACAATGGAAATGTCACTCAATCAGAACTTCAGGATTCTGAGAAAAACAAATATTCTTATCCGTTTATGAAGTCTTGAAGAGAACAAGAAAAATGTCATATAAAAATCCAAAGTCTCTTCGCCACATCTATATCAATTACAAAAAATCCATAAAGAGAATGTCCCACTTAGACCTGTCGTAAATACAATAGGTTCACCAACTTATGAGCTGGCCAATACTTGACAACCCTACTCCATGGCAAGAAGATTTATGGCCTTCTAGCAGAATCTTCCAGGGTTGGCTTACTCCAAAGCGTTTATTCACTCTTCGGAGCTTGATACCAAACAGTTGTTGGACTACAGTAGTGATGAACTACGATGTCTAACAGGCCTGCTTACAGGTCACTGTCATTTGAATCATTATATGCAGAGACTCGGACTGTTGCCTTTGTTTGGAAAATGGTGATACAGCAGAGCATATACCTTGTGCCTGTCCCACTGGGGACCGATTAGGTTTTTAGAGTTTGGCAAAGCCGTACTCTCACCATCTGACCTGAAAGACTATTCACCATACAAACTAATCAGCTTCGTTAACAAGCTGGGTTTATTTGGTCGTGTGAAAAAACCCTTGCGGGTTGTGGTGGAGGGTCGAATAGACTTACTCATTTTGGACCTAACTTAACCCTACTCCAGCCATTTTTAGGAATACAGAGTTATTCATTAAGGACACGGAACGAGAAGAGTAGAGATATGAAGTTAGGTCTTTGAGACACATCAGTAACCTTCGACGGGGTCTCCATATATACGATGGTTCCGATCAGAAGAAGAAGAAGAATATATTTATTAAAATAGGTAATCTTTCTTCACAATATTATATAAAACATATTACTAACATAGAAATTGAAAATAATTATTTTAAAAAAAACGTAAAATGTAGATATAGTTCAAAATTGAAAATAAAAATTTTTATTTTGAAAAATAACGACATATGCTATTAAAATACATTGGAATATAGTTGCAGCTCCAATACAATGATAAAAAGCAGGAAACAACATACAAATACTATATTAAATAATATTTGAGAAATGAAGAATTCATGGCTCCTCTCCTATTTGTTCTGCATAAATGCAAATCAATATGATTTCTTGTGGCATATTTGTGCACTTCTGTATTTAAACTAACAAATTAAGAAAAATATGAAGGTGATAAGTTATTCAGAATTTTATATATAAATGTCATACTTATGTAATGCAACCGTAAAGAAACTGGTAGCCACCGTAAAGTTTGTAACATGATCGCCAAAAATTAATAAATTATCTAAGTGGAATCCAAGATATTTTATACATGACACAATTTCAATGTTTCATTATCGATTTGTAGATTCATTTAACTTAAATCAAGGTTATTCCGTTCATATTCTGTTGTAATAATCATTACTTCAGTTTTCATTTCATTCAGTTTTAATTTATTTACCATGAGGTACTCATTTGCATCCTTTAATGCGGCATTCATTTTATCAATAGCTTTATGTAAGCTTGAATCGTAGCATGCCAATAGTTGTCATCTGCAAAGAAATTTATAAAATCAACATGGCATTATCTTATACTTAAATGGCATAAACAAGTTTATGCCATTTAAGTATAAGATAAAAAGCAGAGGTCCTAAATCGCTACCCTGAGGCACGCCTATATGTATATCCAATTCCTGTGAAATATTATCTTGAATTCTGACTTTTTGCTTTCTATGGGATAAATAGCCAGATAACCATTGGTAATTGTGAAATTGGCCGCGGTGGTAGTGCGACCGACTCACGATCGGAAGGCCATGGGTTCGATTCCCGCCTCGACCAGATATTTTTCTCCTTGAGAGAATTTATCTGGTTGAAGCTGGCATGATTCTGCAACCGTGTTACGAATCACACGTTGAAAGGTAATACATCGTTAGTCCTTAGCTCGCACAAGTTTCTCAACTTCTGAGAGTTGTCGTTCGTATGGGGGTGACAGCTGATTAACGGAAAAACAGGTCGTTGTTTTGCAGGTCGTTAATTCATACGATGACACACATTAATACTTTTATTTACAGAAGAAGCAAAATTTTCACTAGATGATATTATGAACTTTTACAATGACCATTTTTGGTCATTGATAAAGAACATGCCTCTTTCCAATCCAATTGATGAATTGACAAAGAATACGTATAATGACATACCTTCAAAATGTTATACTTTGCCAAAGATACATAAACCTGTTTTGTCAGTGAGACCCATCATTGCTTCTATAGGTACTCCTACAGAAAAATTTGCTTATATTTTTTACAGACATTTTAACAACATCGTACGAGTTTGACAACAATTACTTCATTAAGGATTCCTTTGATTTTTTTAAATTTAATAACATGTTTTTCGAAAGAATCAAACCGATGATATTTACCTTCAAACACCAATTGTTAACAGCAAATTTGTTTGATGAAACTACTGAATGCTGGTATTTTATGCTGCTACGGATATCAGACAGAAATAGAATAAAAACTTGTTTATGAATAAATTTTCACCGTAAATCTCTCTGAGACTTTTATTTACCTATCGCTTTTGAAATTTGTTACTCTTACATGAAATAAAAATGGTTTTTACACTGGATTCATTTCATCACTTTTATCTCATTTCATGATAACATAGTGAACAGGTATGTTATCAGATTCAGTTTACGGAAATAAAAATTACTTGCAACTTTTTGATAAATCTTTTTTTTTTTTTCATTTGATAATTAAGTT
Source organism: Leptinotarsa defecta (assembly GCA_015342085.1). Lineage (NCBI taxonomy): Eukaryota > Metazoa > Arthropoda > Insecta > Coleoptera > Chrysomelidae > Leptinotarsa > Leptinotarsa defecta. Next base: position 15,417 of record WOGO01001143.1, on the reverse strand, counting down.
TCAATTTATGTCTCCCATATTTCAAAATGATAGAACTCATTGTCATTGGTATTTAGCGGTGTTATCCACTACTTATAGAACCAACGAATAACCTAATGCCCAAAACGCACGAGTCTGGCATACCAATTAGCTCTTTCCATTCTCTCACTTGATATTCCGTAGAAATTCCTCACAATCAAAAATCAAAACCTTCGAAATCTCAGATATCGATCACCTTTTCTAACGTGGAACGAGCTTTGAAACTAAATTGGCCGTCTAGTGTGTACCGTTTCTTCCTGGTAGCCGTGTAACTCATAATTCCGGTCTTTATCTTATCTCGAAAGTTCTGCGCTAACCGTTCGATATATATTATTTCCGCTTATAATGTTTGGCGTTCGACCTTTTCTCCATCCCTTCGATTTCCTTCATTCCGCAGAACGGATCTCGATTCCGACGGTTGCTTCTCTTGCATCCAGAGACCATCAATTCTCTTCTGTTATTTCTGCAACGTGGTACAAAGCTTCATTACGGATATGGCTGGATGGACGAGATTTCAATGCCGGACAGCTCGTGGAAATGAAGTTGCCAGACTCTTAATGGAACGGGGAGGCTGAATGGAATAACCAAGAAAATAAATATCAGTTCTAACGAAGAAATTAAATGATTTTGAATATATTTGAACTTCAGATTATTTTATGAAAATAACTTCCAACTGATACACAAAAAGCCTTCGATCAGAATGACCACTTTCTGCTTTTGAAAAACTTCAAAGGATCGGATTTTCTACTCCTTTAATAGGGTTGCTCAAATCTTACCTGTCATTTATTGTATGTCACTTTGATAAGAAGTAAGGTAGATTATGTACCGTTAATTATATCCAAATTCCGTTCAGCGATTAGAATATATTCAGCGTGAGTGCTTGAAATTCATGTTTTTTAGTACAATGGATTTTATCCAGCTAAGGACACAAACAAGAAAATTTTATTAAATACATTCAACTCAGAAGCCCTAGCACCGCAATCATGTTTCTAGTTAAATTTTTGAATAACGAAATTGATTGTAGTGAATAGTTAAGACAAATTCAGTTTCTTGTACCTAGATCAAAATCCAGGCACATGATTACTTTCTACAATAGGAATTCTAGGAGAAATTTATTGAAAAAGTAGCTGAAATTTGTAATATATGAGTTCTTCTATAAAGTGTCCGACCTGTGAGATATACATCATGATAGCAAACAGTTTATTTTAGGAACTATTAAAAATTCAATGTTATGATTGTTTTCCATTTTCTTTTTGTAATCTGAATCTTTTTTTTATTGATATACACTCTCTGATTATTTGTATTTTCTCTATTTGTGGGTGTTAATCTGTTGAGGATAAACATATCAATAGTATTATTATTGTCATAGATTAAATTTTTAATTAATGTGGTAATTAATACGATAAGAGGTTTAGAATGGAACTCAAACCGGAATTTGGACGTATGCAAAAAGTTCAATTGAACAACTAAATATTATCAACTAAATGAATACTTACAGTTTGAACATTCCTAAACATTAACTGTGAGCCATTATTATTGAATTTTTAACAGTTCCCCTTAATCAAAAAGTTTTACAATCTTGAACCCATCTGCTAGCACGTTTGGCAAAGAAAGATGAAACAAGATCTATGATTTTGAATTCAGCCTCCAATACATTCTTCAGGGATTGTTTTGCAGAAGAGTATTCAAAATTATCAAAAAGTTTTCCACATAGTAATATAAAAAACTTGGAACATCAAGAACCAACGGTTCCATTAAAATATTTTCAAACCGAATTCACTAAACAGCGGTCATTTTGATATTTCGAAGTAGACAACAATCAATCCCTCAGACTTATGAAAAATCTCGAGTAACAAGTCTAACCTTAAATTTATTTCGATGGAAACCTGATTTGATTTCAGTAGTTTACCTATATCCCACGTTCCGGTATCAATGAGACCATGAAATTTTTTTTCCGCCATTGCTATTTTTAAATATTTGCGGTCTGCATAAGATACAGGTAGAATATTATTTGGTGCGAGACAAGTATTTTTGAAAGTGACTGTTTTGTATGAAATGCAGTCAAAGTTTCTATTATTGACAGATCTATTTCTCTGAGGATATTTATATAATGGTGTTTTAGATATCGGTTCTAATTAGAACTACTCCTTCAGCTTCTTCTAGCTGAGTGACAGAGTTCACATGTTCCATGAAGGCACGTTACGTATCGCAATCGAGATTGTGATAGTTTCATATTCAAATTTTGCTGTATACGATACAGGAAAGAAATATCAACTGACGCATAAGTCTGGGTCGAATGTTCATAACTAACTGTACCATCACTATAAATACTGAATTGCCTGAATTGATCGCGGTATTGTTGAAGGTCATAAAATTTGGTATTCCATTGTCATTTTTGAGTGAATAGACATAATTCCAGAAATAACTAGGGTCATCAATAATAAAATAAATATTTGACAGGTTTTTAACCTGACTCCATAATTCGGAGAATATTTTTGTGATTGAAATCACAGCCAAACAAACACTTCATGTGCCTCTTTTCTGAACCCATAAATACCTACTAGCTCTATACAGGGTACGGTGAAAAAATGTAAAGTCTTGTTCGCGACCAAATTTTATGAAGAGGTCATGTAAACATAGGTCCGCAAATGCTTTGGTTCCATTGTTTTCTAAAAAATTCAATTTTTCTATTAATATTGTAAACCTCTGTTGTCACAACAATAAATGCAAAATATCGCAAACAATTCGTTGTTGTTTTTAATGCATAGCACACTGAATGGTTTAGGATCATTCATTTGTATTTCAAAAAGGGTAAATTAAACTCTTATCACTGACAATAATATTGCTAATTTTCACCGAAATCCGATGAGGGAGTTTAACAAAATTGTAACAAAAATGATTCTTTTTGAAAAGGTAGACACCCTGCATATTGGAAAGAATACATTACCGGGGCCATTTTTAGTTCCTCCACAGGGCCTTACATTTTCTCACCGGAATTAAGGAATACCCTGCATGTAAGCATATTTGTAATAACTGATAAGTTTTGAGCTTCTCATTCGGAGATCAATTTACCGCTGTGCTGAACTATCGATATTTCCCAATCATTCCCTTCAACAATGATCATTATCTTGAGCCTAGATCTCTTCTTTCATGTGGCAAGAAATACTTGGAATAAGTTTGACATTCAACCAAATTGGGGATGCTGAAGTCGCCGCTCAATATAGCAATGCAAGTACGAAACAAGCTCTAAACAAACTAATTTAACTACCCTAGCCTTGGCGAGCAGAAAGGACCGGGCGCTAATGTTAGTTTATAATTCTGGCATAGCTGGAAACCGCATTCGGTTTATTCAAACTTCGGAAAATTACATTTTGCTCGATGCACAGTGCTCGATATTAAATATTGAATATTTGATGAATATTCGTTGAACAAACAATTAACGAAACGGATGCTTCATGGCGTATTTTAATTTGTTGAACGGCAGGGAACCCCAACACAAGAACAGATTCGATGGAAATGAAATACGTCACAGGCGAAATGAATGTATTTCGTCGACGTATGCAATCTTCCAGTCGTCTCCATGAATAATTATTATTTTCATTTTGTTGAATTATTTTAACTGTTCCAGGTACTGTTTGTGGACTGTCGAAAAATACATGAGAAACACAAGAATTTATTATCAAATAAAAGATAGGCGAATGGGCTAATGATAATATTTCTACTTCTCATAAACGACTCCCTCATTGAACGTCCTGACGATAGATAACTTTCCTCATACGGCTGATGCCAATCATTGTAATGAGAACGAGACAAAGCAAAGTAATCAAGTGAAACCTATAGATTGATCTTTACAGAAATAACATCTAAATATGACTGAAGTTTTTCCCAACACCAAACCGTTATTTTAACTCATCGACACGTGTTTCGATCACCAAGTTATCATCTTCAAGAAGAAGATCTTCCTCTCCAGTAATATTTATTACTACATCAAAGGTTCCAAACAGTGCATCACAAGAAATAATACCCTTAAAAAATATTCACAGAATTTTTCCAAAATTTACAAAAGACAACATAATACCTGTCTGTCACTAGTGAGTGATGAAAAATAAAACAACATGAATATTAAAGCAACACAATTTCAAAAGCAACACAAATTACAAAATATATATTGATCAAATTCTTTCAACTTAGATCTGACGAAAATCGTGAAATCATGGACATTCAACACAGTTGAAAACTTCGGATGACAAGAAATTCATTCTTTCTGTATAATTGTCTGGTGTTATTATCCTATCTGAGTCAGGCATGTTGGAAGTCACTGTCAGCTATTTGGATGTAATTCGTGTTGAAATTGATTTTCCTCACTCATGTGCTTAGTCTACCGAAAGTAAGTGGTATAATTTTCAGCCGATGGAATTTTGGAGTATATAATTCGTGGACTTCCGAATAAGCGATACATGCGGGTCTTTGAGAATAATAAACGTTCGCTATGATACATGGGTCCAGACAAGGTGTTTTTCTCTCACTCGCCTGAGTGCGTCCCTAGGCACCAACTTACTAAGTTTTTTCTAATCCTGAACAAAATCAGACTATTGCCAAAGAACTTTCATCAACATATGTGGCCCTGCGAGTGTCTTCGAAGTTTGTCCTTCAACTCTCGACATATTGTAGAAGTATTTGTGATGCACTGTTTGGAACCTTTGGTGTAGTAATGAATATTATTGAAGTTTTTTCACCACACAAAATCGTTATTTTCAACACCTCGACACGTGTTTCGATTACGTGTCTTGACTACGATTTTGGGAGTATGACCACCACAGCTGTCAACAAATAAAATAATTTCACTCCTCTACAGTCTTTTCACTCCATTCAACTACTCCACCTGAAACATTCCTAAACAAGCAATTTTAGTACTCACGAGAAATGCAGTACCATCGACGCGCGTTTCACCAATCAAAATGGCGTCTTCGAAAGATGAAAACAACACACAACTAATGTATTTTTAATCTCTCGAAGACGCCAACTTGATTGATGAACCGCTTGCGCTCGTCAACAAGAGTATTGCATTTCTAATGATTGGGAAAAGTGCTTGTTTTGGATTCATTTTACGCCAGGGGTTCTAGTTTTACATTTTATTCGGAACTTTCCTAATGAAGTTTGAAAACAAATTCACTTATACCTCTTGACCCACCTCCATTTTGGCTCTTGAGGTGTTGAGTAAACAGAAAAATTAATTTTCTGTACTTAGGAATAGTGTATTAGGGTACGTACACAGTTACTGGCACACAAGCTGAAATACTCGCATAGATTAGCGCTTGGCCGGAGTGGGAAACACATTTCAAAGACAATTCTATCACTAACAAAAGCGAATGATTTAATTGCAACAACAGCCATAGAAAAAGCAAATCTACTAGCCGAACAATTTGCGTTCCACTACACAGTCGTCTGATCCTGATGAAGTGTCTGTTATCGTCCTTGAAAAGTACTCAAATGAACTCGCACCGGTATTTTGCAGACTTTTAAACATGTATTACAAGAAAGGAGTTTTTCCCTTTGTTGGAAGATTGCTAGCGTTCAGACTATTCTCAAAAAGGGCTAGAAAAATCTTCCAAATAACTATAGACCAGTTCCTTTGCTATAAAAAATCATGGAGAAAGCTGTAAACTACCATATCCTCGAATATTTGGAATGCTTCCACATCTTGAGCGATCATCAATATAGCTTTCGGCAACAAAGATCAACACGCGACCTTCTATCCTATGTCACCCATATTTAGAATAACGCAATCGAGAAACATGAAGAATGAAGAGCTGTTACGCTTGATATTTCCAAGGCCTTTGACTGTGTGTGGCATGAGGGTTTGATGGCCAAACTTCGATGCTATGGCTTGTCGGCTCATTTCTGTGTATGGCTCTTCAGCTTCCTGAACGAACGTTCCCTGCAAGTGACCGTCGACGGACATCTGTCGAATACTTTTACCAGGTGCTGCAGGTGAAGATGTGCGGCGGATGCACATCTTCACCTGCAGCAAGAGATTGCAGCTTCAATTCAATGCTACAAAAACCCATGCATGGGTTTTATCCAAAAAGATAAGTGTCTCCGAACCGAATATTATAATGTCACGTCAGACAATTCCACTTTCTGCTTCGATAAGTTTGTTAGGGGTTAAAATGGACACCAATATATTTTGGCACAATAATGTCACTGGAATTGAAAAAGCCGCTTCTAAAAAACTTGGAACACTGTTCCGAACCAGAAAACTGTACACACCTCAGCATTTTTTTATGCTTTATAATGCTCAAATCAGACCTACTGTGGAGTATTGTTCTCATGTATGGAGCTCCGCCCCTGAGCATACTTTGAAGTTGCTGGATTACATCCAGAAAAGAGCCATCCACCTGATTGGAGACGCGAACCTTGATAGTCTGGAACATCGAAGAAACGTTGGAGATTTCTCTCTCTTCTATAGATACTTTCATGGAAAGTGTTGAAGTAACTTGGCACATTTGACTCCACCAAGAGCGGTACATATCAGAAATACGCAACGGACTGTGGCTGTTCATCGTTTTGAGGTTCAACTCGGTACACCTCGAACTTCACTGTTCAAGAAGTCTTTCATTTGGAGAAATGCGTTTATATGGAATAAACTTCTAGAGAACGTTTTCCCAAATGGATTTAAGCTCCAGCGATTCAAATCCAATGTAAATCACTACTTTCACACAGGCACCACTCTAAGAGCGCCTTGAGGATTTTCCTGTAGTGCTTGTGTTTTGTCCTTAAAACAACATGTTGGCACTATGAACTTGATCGTTTTTTTAGCTCTTTTTCTTCAATAATGGAAATACTTCAGAAGGTATTTATGTCTGCAAAAATTGTCGCTAACAAAGAGATAAACGTAGGTAGTAAAGCACAACTGTGTGTACTATAATTCCAAAATAATAGGCATTATCTTCTCAGAAATGACTGAAGATTTCTTGCAGAGGTGTACGGAAATTATACTAACTAGGAAGATCATCTTCAAGAGGAAGATTAATCTATTTTCTATTGTGGAATCGTACTATAGTACAACATTTATAACACAACTATATTAAATGAAGTTTGTACAAAGTTTGCTTCGGCAATATGCTGGAGGCAGAAAGTGATGGCCGTGGTGATGGATGCAAACTGCGAATGTACTAGGTGTTTCTCCCAGCTTAGAATTAGTTTAGACTATTTTCAGCTCCCCTCCAGCTCCCATCTAGATAACTCGTTAGGCTCTACTGGCCCGGTTCGTTAACTATTTCGAAAACTAGGATACCAGGGCTTATCCCGGCTTATTTATGTACGTACCCTTAGATGCAAAACAATGTGTGACACAAAGAGAAGTATAAATGAAAAAGGCGCGATAGAAAAAAAAACACAATTCAGAAAAATTTCACCACACTGACTTCCATCATGATATCAATAATACAGTACGTTTAATGCAATGAAATTTATGTATTCCATCCATATTAAGTCCCAATCCCTTTTTAGGATTTAGTTGAATAGCTCCGTTCCACTTCTCTCTAAATTGGATCCCTTCAGAAAGGGTTCACGAGCACACACATTTCATACAATGAAATTAATACGTACAAATCGGCTGGAAATCGGGCCGACAATACACTTACCTGTTGTTAGAATTCCGAATTTACGATAGTAGAGTGTGTTGAGCGCAATCGGAGAAATATAACGAGTATTAACCCCCATTATCTTCCTTACCTTTATTAGGAGAACGAGGGCAGAGTAATGCCGCATGATAAATGTTCTGGCGGGGTGTATGAAATATGAAGAATTTCGAATATTTCCGACAACATTACGGAGGTCACGCGAATCGGCGGTTTGAGGTTTTGATTAAGCTCCTCAAATTATAGCCAGCAACAAACGTTAATGCTGCGTAATCAATTAGATCACGCAAGGTGCTATGATCAATCGTTAGGTATATTGATATTTAGATAGCACTATCCCAGTCCGAGATCACATCTAATGCGTTCCGTAAATATTTAAAAAAACAAAATAAAAAAATCCCTATTTGGAATAAAATACACAGCATAGATAAAAGAGAAGTTATATGAACTTCATCAGAAATGTAAAATAAAAACAAGCTGTATTATTCTGCCAAATTTTTTTTAGAATTAACCGAGGAATTTCTGTCAGAAATTACTATGATCAACAAAGAAAGAAATTTTTGAGTATTTGATATTTTTCGATATCATTAAATTATTATTAAACTATAACACGATGATTCAATTTTTCACACGACTGTTTATATTATTCATACTTATATAAACTGATCCAGCTGATCTTTATGAAAATTTTAAAAAAATTACGTATATTCATTTGTTTATAGATTAATAATTACTTAACTTCTTTCAAAATGAAAAAAACATCAATTATGAAGATCATTTTTATTATACTATCTATAGTTGTTGTTTCATTATTTCATGATTTGTATTACTTTTTAGATGAATAAAGTTTTCATTAGTACTAGACATAAAAATAAAATCAGTACTTGTGGTACTGAAAAAAATTAATATTTGATAAAAATTAAAAAATGTATTTTCTTTGTTAATATTTATATTGACTTATTTGATCAGTTCGGACTTTCGTTGTCTAATATGATATAAATTGATTTGAAGTCCCTGAAAGAATCCGTAAAAGAATTAAAAAAAGATTAGCTGAAAAAACAATTCCATTAAGCAAAAAACCGGAATCACAATGAAATAACATACAAGCAACAACCATGAACTTATGAAATGTTTTTGTTTTAATTCGATATAAGACAATGAAAAATATTCACTTTTCCCGTCATCCCTACTGAGTACGATGTGGAAAATGTCTGCCGGGAAAGTAGGTGTTTTCCGACTTCTTTCTCAGCATATTTGTATCTATCCTCGATTCAGTATTCAGACTTATTTTGATTATAGGAAGGTGTAATGAATGAACTTTATTTTCCATAAACAGTAATACAGTTTTCCCCAATCGGTTGGCTATGTATGTATTGAAAATAAATGAATTTTCTTGTTCGACTTTCCCGATTTTGATTCAGTGCCAAACATCCATTTCCATTCAAAAAATTTTATTTTCTGAATTTCTCGACGATATTTACGAGCGGAAATAATTCATACGTCACATTATGCAAAAGAGCGCCATTTTTAGTCGAACGAAGCTCCGAAATGTGACGTCCTATATTAGTAATAATGAAACTTAGCTCTTTCATCACCTTCTTATGATTTACGGGTTGGAAAGAAGGCATATTTCATTCCGCAATTTGCCAAGGACTATTGCTCTCTTTCGGCTTTATTTATTCGAACGTGTATTCGGTGTGGCGTACTCACGAAGGCTGGAGGTCACAGAATCTCGTTATAAGGACAATGATAAACGAGGTGAGTGATGTCCATGGATATTCTGGCAAACTTGGGATAATTCAGTGTTGTCAACCCTAGATTATATAAACTACGAACTATTTCTCAACTTCAAACAAAAACCAAAATTTCCTCTGTGTCTGTCACAAAGAGAAGTTTAACATGAATTAAGACCTAAGTTTCAAAAGTTCCAGTGAACTCCAGTATACAAAAATGTGAATACCATAAGAAAAAATGGAAGTCGTATCAATTGTATATCAATAGAATGAAAAGGAAAAAAACTAAAACAAAAAAATATGTAAACGATTGCTGAAAACTGAAATACAATCTTATAAAAACGTAAGATGAACAGTTGTGAATTATCAAGTAAGACCCGTTTCTTAAATGATATAAGATCAGTACTGATGATCCGTCCTATCCTTAGTTCTAAATATGTTGTTCAGAATCAGCGGTCGACTAATGGTCGACTGCGAACCATAATCAGCACTGATTGATCGTTCCTTTGAGAAAAGGTTCCGAAGAATGTCGAAAGTGAAAAAAATAACTACATTGGACATATTGAATAGCAACTATAACATACGATTTCGTCGAAAGCATTACGATAAAGTAAGAACCCTTCAGTAACTAGACGTACATAGTAATGGCTTCCAGGGTCAAGGTCATAATCGTGCAGGTGATCAAGACCATATCCAAACAAAACATTTTCCACCATATTCAAACCTGTTTGAAATTGACCTTGACCTTAATATGTCCATTGCGATAATGGTCAAGGCCAAATCAAACAACGCTGTTGCGCCTCTTTCAGCATTTAAACTTCGACTTTATTGCTGGCCTCATAGTTCTTGTTTGGAGTTCACTTGAAATCCTCACGATTATCAATCCATGGTATTCTTTCGGAGTCAACCTTGGTATTTCCTCAGAAATCATAGTCACTTCGAACAATTTGATTGCGAAACATCTGCTGACAATTCACATCTTCCTGACAATTTACAGCTTCCTGACAATTCACATCTTCCTAACAAGAAGCAAATACAGTTTTTCCATATATTTGGAATGAACACCATTTCGAACAGAAAATAGAATGTGTTATGAAGTTTAAATTGGAATATTCCGTGTTATTTCATTTTGAACAGTACCGTACAAATTTAGAATGAATATGGTAACACACCTATGCTAACGAAACGATTCAATTAAAACTTTCGTCTACGTCTACATCTTGAATTTCAATCTAAGCATGAATTTGGTAAATTGTCGGTTGGGTCATTAGCTTATCTTAGTGAGAAAGCCGAAAGTAAACTTAAATGTCTCAATACACCCGATTACTGGGCAAAACAATGGTGACAGGTGTATGATTGATTGCGGTTTACTTCATTAATTTCTTTGACTGAGGTTCGTAAGTGAAATACGTTATCAGAATACAAAAAATTATTCCACGCTGTTAAGGTAGGACTAGCGAAGTTTTTGTTCTGCACGACAGAACGAAATTAATGAATATCAAGAAAAAACAAGAGTTCAAACCAGATTCTCTGCGATTAAAGCTACCATTTTCACGTCTTAATAACTTCTGTAGCGTGTCGAATACAAAGAAAAAAATTGGTGTGTTCGAATATATTGTTGAAGCAAGTAGAACACGATCAAGTTTTTGATACAAGCAACAAACATTTCTTCAGACCTACAAAAAATGTAGGCGACAAAATTTTACCATATATACATATAAAACACACAAAAATTCGTTTTTTCCAAGACATTTCCTAAATAAATTGATGGATGTAGCCGTTAATTACTACGTGGTAGGAAATCATAATGAAGAAAAGAGAATTGAAACTTTCTATGTTTTCTACCACTTTTATTTGTAACTAATGTTCTGCAGTTTCGTCCTGTACGGACATTTTCAAACTTATGTATAAGTATTATAAGTTTGAAAATATCCTTATAGGACGAAACTTCAGTAAAGTTAGTTTCAAATAAAAGTGGTGAAAAACATAGAAAGTTTCAATTCTCTTTTCTCCATATTTCCTTAAGATATTCTTCAAAGTTTTTCAATTCCGTTTTCAGGAATCAATTATTAGGTAGCAAGTTCTTATGGTGTGTGCAATAAAAATATCTTTTATTTTTAACTGTTTTCTTTGGGTTCATAACCGTCCACAATCTGAAAAAATAAAGCTATATCAATATAGAATCTGCTTGAACCGTTCACAATCTGGAAAAATAAAGCTATATCAATATAGACTCTGCTGAAGTGTAGTAAAGGACAAACTGAAAAGTTCACCCCGAAAAATCACTCCGTAATATAAACTACTGGAGAGTCTAATTAGTCAGTAGTTTGTCGTATTCATAAATTTTTCCAAAAAGTTGAAAAAAAAAATCAATTGAAAAAATTAAATATTGATAGTTAGCTTCCCTACGTGGTTAACATTTCGGAAAACACTCCTTTTCCATTTTAGAAACCTGTATTCACTATGAAATTCTCGACTCAAACTATGATGGTTCTAATTTCTTTTGAAACAAGTTAAAAACGGAATAAAATATTGAGTCATTCCCAAAAAAAATATCGTTTGAAGAATAATATCTTTTATATATTTTCTAGATTGAAATCTTTTTTGTTGCACTTTACCGGCCAGTATTTAATTTATTTATAAATTTTTTTGTACCCCATTGATTTTGTATCATATATATTCATTTTCTCTATCACAAAAACATTCAATTATTTTTAATATACGGTGGTTTCTACAATACTTGTTAAGAAACATTGAACGAAAACACTTAATTTTCAAAGTGCGCATAAATCGTAGAATTAGCATTATAGTTATAGTACGGTAACTTTAAAGATTTTATATGTATATATTATTAACAAAATAATTTTTAATTTGGCATTCTGTGGCACATCACTAGTTCTGTAATATTACATCGTAAATACTAGCAGAATAAATTTCAATGCCTGAGAGTTCTACAAAATGGAAAACTGATATATATTCGGTTTGTGTGTGTGTGTCAAATGTGTAATGTGCAGTACAATAAAACAGTTTTTCTCTGTTTAAATACTCTCAATTAAAACAATTGTTGCATACCATAAGGAAGATAAATCGCCTAGCTATAAACTGAGTTATAATTCAACCTAAAATAGTTTGTGTTAACTGATTTAATTTGTTTAAAACAATCTAGGGGCAATAACAAATCAGTAATTGTGAACTAAAAACAATTAAAAGATAGATCACAAAAAAGTGGAGATAACGTACAGACATCTGAAAAACCTGTGTTCTTATAGTACAGGAGCTTATAGCCAAAATAAATACTATAAATGGATCCCAAAAAGTGTGCCAAATGTGATACTGAGGAAACTAGTCAAGTACTCTTTCCCTGTGACTCTTGTAGAACATTGTTATGTGGACCCTGTGGTAGCTTGACTGCTTCAGAAATTAAGTGTCTTGCACTCAAGAAAAGAAAGCTAATTTTTCTCTGTGAAAACTGTGAAACTGGTTTTTGGAAAGTTCCTGAAATGATGAGGGAGTTGAAAGAAGTGAAGGATTACTTGGTACAGTTGAAAAATAATCCAGTCCCAGCTGACAAATCTGATATCCTTCCATTAGGTTCCACCGAACAAATTATGGCTGAAGTCTGCGAAAGACAGAAAAGAGCTTCGAATGTAATCGTTCTCAATATTAATGAATCTAAACAAAATTCACATTCAAATAGAACTGCTGACGACAAAAACACTATAAGGGACCTGCTTGCAGATGTTCCTGTAGATACTACAAATATTAGCACATATAGACTAGGTAAATTTGATCAAAGCAAGAATAGGCCCATCAAGGTGTGTTTCTCATCCCCGGAAGAAGCGTTAGTAGTCCTAAGAAATAAGAAGTTTTTAAAAGTACAAAGTGTCAAAATATTTGCTGATCAAACTAAAATACAAAGGGACTATTTTCTCAATGTTAAAAGAAAATTAGAAGAATACAAGAATAGTGGTCAAAATAAAATTATTAGGTATATAAATAATATTCCCACAATTGTTGATGCTATAAATAAACAAAAAAACTGACTGAAAGTCCTAATATAGTATACAAGGCTGACATCATTTACATGAATGCTGAGAGTTTTCTAGCCCACAAAGATCAAATAATTAGAGAAATATTTTGTTATTATCCATCAATGGTAATATTAAGTGAAGCCAGATGTACAGATAGTGTTCTTGATAGCGAAATTGTCATTTCAGGGTATTCTATCGTTAGATGTGATTCTAACAGCAGACATACTGGAGGAGTACTTATATATGTAAGAGGGGATATAAGTTATTCGTTAAAAGGAAAATATATACTGGATACCAATTACTGGTGCCAATTTATCAAAATTGAATTGAATAACACTAAATGGTTAGTAGGTGGACTCTACCATTCTCCAAATTCAAGTCATGATGTGTTCCTGGACAAATTTGAAGAATGGTGTGAGGACTACTTCATGAGAAATAAAAAGTGTCTTTTGATTGGTGACGTAAATATAGATTATCTTAGTAATACTACTCACGGCAAAAAAGTTAAAAATATAATGATGACTTTTGGTATCGAACAACTTGTTTGTGATTCGACAAGAATAACCTCTAATAGTTCTTCATTGATTGATTATGCGATATCAAATCAGAGTGGTCTAAAAGTTTGTGTTCACCATGAGCCTAAGATTACTGATCATTCAATAATTTCCGTTATTATACAAAATAGTGACTTTGCAATATCTACACCTTTTTTCACACGGAGATTAAATGATGAGGTTTTTCATAGTATCAACCTGAGGCTGATTGAATGTGAATGGTTGAAAACCTCCACTGATGTGAATGAGATTTACCATAATATTGAATCGGAGTGTAGATTAATTTTAAATGAGATAGCACCCATTATCGAAATCAAAAACAAACAAAATCAGGTACCTTGGTACGATGATGAGATAAAATCATTTTCAAAACAAAGAGACAAATTGTATAAAGATTTCAGAAAAACTTCCAATGCCAATAAAGAGGAGTTGTGGAATAAATATAAATCAAAACGAAATGAGGTTGTTAATTTACTGAAAATAAAAAAATTGCAATACTTTGAAAATAAAATTGATTCAAATAAAAATGACCCTAAAGAAATGTGGAAAACTATTAAAAAATTAACAAAAGGTGAGAAGCAGCATATGAACTTCAAGTGCATTAACTTTAGCACTGATGGCACTATATCAAGGGTAAAAACTGAGCAAGATGCTGCCAATAAGTTTAATTCGTTCTATGTTGATAGCATTGAGCGGATCTCTAGTTCTATCATCTCTGAAGAAAAGTGGTCTCAGAAAAATCTTAAACCAGTGGTAGCTAGTTTTCCTGAATTTGAAAGTGTAAACCTAAGTAAGTTGAGATCTACTATATTTTCTCTCAAAAAAAAAGGCAGTATTGAGGAAGTAATTAGTGTCAGGTTTTTGAGAGAAACGTTTTATACTGGTGGAATTGTCTTCCTGAACTTGATAAATACTTCACTTGCAAATGGTAGTTTTCCCAACCAATTGAAACTCAGTACTATAATGCCCATTCCTAAAATTAATAACGCAATAGAAATGTCTGACTATAGGGCCATAAATACTTTACCAACTATAGAGAAACTCTTAGAAATAATAGTGCACGAACAAATAACTCAGTACTTCAGTAAGAATGATCTGTTTATGGGTAACCAATCTGGTTTTAGAGAACATCATTCATGTGAAACTGCCCTTCAGTTAACAATATCGAAATGGAAGCAGGTACTTGATGATGGTAAATATGTAGTGGCAGTATTTCTTGACTTCAAAAGAGCGTTTGAGACCATCGACAGAGAAATTTTACTTCTAAAATTGAAATATTATGGCATTCAGAGTAAAGTATTGAATTGGTTCAAAGAATATCTCAGTAATAGATCTCAAAGAACCAAAATAGGCAACTCTTATTCAAACGAAATTATTAATAATTTTGGTGTACCTCAAGGCAGTGTGCTGGGACCACTGCTTTTTATAATATATTTGA
>WOGO01001142.1:0-13389 GCA_015342085.1 Leptinotarsa defecta | reverse complement strand
GCCATTGTGTAGTAGGTGAAGATATTGACTTCATATTCTAGAGTTGTGAAGTATTTGTCAGGAGCTTCAAAATGATGTGTCACAAGACTCCCCTTTCCATTTAATTTTTTTTCCCAGATGGCACCCAGTCGTCATCTTGAAAGTTTCATCTGTAAATTTCACTTCAAAATAAAGTATTCATGCATTAATTTCATTATCCCAAATTTCAATATTTTGAGTTGACCCGTTCAAAAAATAAAAGAGGGGAGGCATTAAAGAAAAGCACTGTATATTAACTTTGTAAATGAATATTTTTGATTTTGGTTTTCATTTTGACTCACGATCAAAAAAAACCTTGACCAGATTATTTCTGGAGATAAATTATCTAGTTAAAGTTGGTTTGATTCTGCACTAGGTGGCTCGGGATGTTATCAACGTTGTCTGCCTAGAACACAAGGCTAATGACCAAGCAGCCAATGCCGTTGACACTCATGTAAAAAAAACCTTGTACATGGACAACCTTTTCAACATATCAGGAAATACACACAAATTTAATAGGTTATAGGTGTGATAGGTTCGGATAGAATAAAGTCATTTTCAATCCAGATATTAGTGGAGAGCCTTACTCTTGGGAATGGTAAATTTTTGTTAGAGTACGTTGAATTGCAATGACTAGACCTATATTGCTTTCATTGTGTAATAAGAAAGTTTCCTGAAGGTGATACTGAATAAATTATTCACGACTTTCATTGTTTTTAGGAATAATTATCTACCGATGAATTGGATTTTGCAAATATATGAATAGTGCATGTTTGCGTAAATATGTTTTGTAATTTGATAGTGTTTAGAAAATAAACTAGCAAAATATTGTCAGGAGTATCGAAAGTACTTGATTTGAATAAAAATTATGAAAATATTCAAGAACAAACAAATGAACATAAAAATGTATTCCTCCAAATAATTGTTAAACATTTTTTTAAAATATCTTCGAAATATCTACAACATTAATTCAAAGCAACAAACGTCAGAATATGGATCCATATACACAAGTTTGTGAAATGTATCCATTAATGGACATACCTACTGCGCATGTTTCTGAGCAGAAAAATAACATTCATATATAATAATGGCCGAAAGTGAAGGCACGTTTTCAGACGCTCTGAGAAAACACTGCAAATCTTGCAAATCGAAAGTTATAAACGGTCGTAAATGTGTGAAGTGTCTCTCAGTGTACCACAATAGTTGTGCCACCAGAATAAAAAGCTGTTGTGATGAGACTATAAAAGAAAAATTTTCAAGCGAATCAAAAACCTGCAATGAGGAAAACGATGTATTTCTGTCGGAAGAGAATTATTTGAAAGCGGAAAACAAGTTTTTAAAGCAAATCGTGAAAGATAAAGATACTATTATCAATGATAAGGAGAATATTATTACCTTATTGGAGGAGAAAATAACATATTTGCAAAAACTATTCGAACCTAAAAACGAATCTCTACATCAACAACAAAGTGTAGACGTTATAAAAAGCACCAATGAACCCAGTTCAAGTGCAAAATATATAGACAGAGAAAAAAATCCCAGTCTCAACAAAAAACTTCAACGAAAAACTCCAACAACACAAGAGACAAATAATGAAAGGATATATTCCAATGTACAGAGTGATACAACATTATCAGCTAATCAAGTATCCTTGGGAATATTAGAAACTCAGACTCTCCTCAAATACAATGAAATAATTAATCTAGAAAATAATGAAGACGATCCTAAGTCAAATCAGAAAAAACAAGATAATAAGACTAAAGAAAAATGGCAAACTCCAAAATTCCGAAGAAAGAATCGACATACTGGCAGAAATATAGGGCAGTCAGAAGAAACTGAAGAGAAATTCAAAGGCGCCAAACGAAGGATATGGATATATCTGTACAAAGTGTCACAAGACGTTCATGAAGAAGACATAATTGATTTCCTGGAAAAGAAGACAAATGATCCTGCAGAAAATTTCATTGTTAAAGATCTAAAGGAAAATAAGAGACTGAAATCATTCGCGGCCAAATGGTGTTCACTACAGACGATTTGACTTCACCCGTCACTATGAAAAACACAATACCCGAAACATCCTAGCTGACGAAGAGGAGAAAAGGCCATCATCTTTTTTAGACAAAACTCAAGCAAATTAGAAGTTATTTCCAATAAACCTGTGAATCTAGATACAGTTTCCTCTCAGCACAGGAACAAAACATTACGCGACATTACGATTCAAAATAAACCAGCTCAGGTAAAGACCCGAACTCACTCTAACATAAAGCAAAATAAAACACATATGAGTATATTACACTTAAACATTCAATGCCTGAGAAACAAAATTTGTGCACTAGAGGCATACCTGAGTGACAAAGCTATTGATTTGATTTGCCTAAATGAACATTGGCTCAGAGCAGATGAACTTGTAATTCTTACAAATTACAATATCAGCTCTATTTATTATAGAACAAACATGATACATGGTGGAGTAGCCATATTTGCATTAAAAAAATATAATCCAGAACCCTACGATAAAATTAATGAAATTTCTCTAGAGAAGCATTTTGAAATTACAGCAGTAAAACTTGATGACAACCTAATTATTACCTTATATAGATCCCCGAGTGGTGATTTTGAGACTTTTATCGGTAAAATGTCGGAGACTCTCGAAACTCTTCAAAGAAGTAAATTCGCCAATATCTATATTTCTGGAGATTTCAATGTACATTTTCTCGATGAAAACGATAAAAACTCCACCAAACTCATTAATCTTTTCTCCTCATATGGCTTTCATTACACAAATGATAAGAAAACTAGGAAACACCACTGTCTAGACAATTTTTTTATTAAATCAACCGTAGTAAACATTAACTGTCATGTGGACTACAACAATCTATCTGACCATCATGCAATTATACTCACTATTCCTAAAATGACAAACAATACATTTGAACGCGTCAATTATAGACCAATACACGACATGGGACTGTATAACCTTCATAATTCACTTGAATTAGTAGATTGGACTTTCGTTAATGATGAAAGTGTAGATATTAATACAATATTCACTAATCTTATAAACATTGTAACGAACCACATGGATAAAACATTTCCAATAAAATCTAAAATTATAAACAATAAACCTAAAAAAGTGAACTGGTTCACCTCTGAACTAAAAAGAGAAAGAGACAACATAAACCTATTGAGAATTTTTTTCAAACAGAATCCCTCCGCAGAAACTGGAAAAATGATCAAAGAAAAAACAAGTCTGTATAGAAACAACCTACTGAAAGCCAAGAAAACATATCACGATAGATTCATAGGTAATCATCACAATAAACAAAAAGCTATGTGGAGTATAATAAACGAAAACCGACAACAAAAAAGAGATCAAACTCCCAAAGTCTCTGCGGAGGAATTCAATAATTTTTTTTGCGCTGCCGCTGAGAAAGTCATTAGGGAGCTGCCACCATCAAATCGATCATTTCTAAACTTCCTGCCGCAAAAGAGAAACTCCAAAATCAATTTCACCTTCAAGGAAGTTAGTCTCATTCAGGTGAACGATGCCATTGGACGACTCAAAAAAACTGATGTCAAGGACGCATTTGACATGAACTTGAAAATAATTCAAGCAATAAGGTATGTTATACTTTCTCCCCTGACAAAACTTATAAACCGATGCATCCGTGAGAGCGTGTTTCCTGACATTCTCAAAACAGGTAAAGTCATCCCCATACATAAAAAAAATTCTATAGACAACCCATCCCATTTCCGTCCAATTACAATCTTACCTTTCCTTGGAAAAATTTTTGAAATTCTGCTGAAAGATCAATTAACCAAATATATGGAAGACAATGAATACTTTACTCAGGCTCAGTTTGGTTTCCGATCCAGACTTTCCACAACACACGCCATCAATAAACTGATAGAATTTGTAACTAGAGCCTTTGAAAACAACGAGTACACTCATATCGGTCTTATAGACCTTACTAAAGCCTTCGATTGCATCTCTCCTAATATTCTTTTGGAGAAATTAAACTCATATAACTTTCACCAGAATAGTATTGAAATGATTCGATCATATTTAACAAACCGAACTCAATATGTCAAGATTGAAAACACCACATCAAACTCTAGACCTACTACGTATGGTGTTCCTCAAGGCTCCATATTGGGACCTATTCTCTTTCTTATCTTTATTAATGACCTGCCACTCGCTTCACCACAATCCAAATGTGTACTCTACGCAGATGACACGACTGTGATCCATTCTGACAGAAATCCAAACAGACTTAAGCAAACAGTAGATGACTCTAATTCTATCATACATGAGTGGTTTCTAGCAAACAAACTAAAGGTAAACGACAGCAAAACTGAAAATATCATACTCTCTTTACGAAACACCGAAAATTTCTCTTGCTCAGAGTCGGTGAAATTCCTAGGAGTCTATATAGACACTAAATTGTCATGGCAGCATCACACAGAAAACATCTGCAAAAAACTATCTTCTCACATCCATCTAATACGCACCCTATCTCAAACAGTGAACAACGCCACACTTCTCTCCGCTTATCATGCATTTATCCATTCCTCTTTATCATACGCAATCATTTCTTGGGGACACTCTCCACACGCTGCAGAAGTCTTCGGCATGCAAAGAAAAGCTATAAGGGTACTGTCAGGCTTGAAGTACAGAGATGACTGCAAGGACTCCTTCAAAGTTCTACAAATACTTACAGTTCCCAGCTCTTACATTTTCCAGTGCCTTATATATATTAAAACCAACTTACATAAATACACAAGTCACTCTGACATACATAATCACCACACCAGAAGTTCCAAAAACATATACCTAGATTATCAGAGAGTTTCAAAAAGTCGCAATGGAATCAACTACTATGCTCCAAAATTTTTCAATGCTCTACCCGAATCGATTAAGAATGCACATTTGAACACATTTAAGGTCCAAATTAAGCAACTGTTACTCAGGGGTGCCTTTTACGATTTTAACGAATTTTTAAATGCTGATTTTACAAAGATTTGTGAACTGTAGTATTTACAAGTTTTTTTTTGTACTTTGTATTACTATATATATGTATATTACCATTTTTATGTCTTTATCCTTTCCTGACTTGTGTAAACATTTTTAATGTCATCACACCAATAAAGAATTATTATTATTATTATTATTATTCGAGACATAAACAACGCTACTAACCGTTTAACTGCTGGGTAAGTTGAAATTTGTCAAGAAAATTTTTAATATGTATTGAAAGCGTTATATTTTTAGGAGCTAATAATTTTTGGGAAAGAAAGTTTTTGGCTTTCTCCTATCAAGATGGAGTAGTAGAAAGCCAAAAATTTTTAATATATTCTGTATATCATAATCACTGCGCATAATAAGCTCCTTTTACATCTGAAGAGGTTATCTTATAATAATTTCAAATTTTATATTGTAACACCTGGGATGAGAAATCCCGGGCCTAAGAAAGAACACGCATTTTTTTTAGTTCAGAATTGGCTTCATCCATAACCGTAATCTCCATTAAAAGCCACACAATCATTTAAGCGCTGCTCTAACATTTCAATACTACTTTTGTCGAACGATTTATCTTCTGCCTCAAAATAGGCCTGTTTCAGCAATAACCCCTTCATTCAAGCCATATTTCTTTCCGATAAGCATTTTTTTGAAGTCTGCGAACAGCCAGTAGTCGCTGGGAGCCAAATCTGGCGAATATAGTATATGCGGGAGCAATTCGAACCCCATTTCATGCAATTTTGACATCGTTTCTATGGATTTGTGACACTGTGCATTCTCTTGGAGAAGAAGCACTTTCTCAAGATAGTCGATGAATACCACACCACGCACATCCCAAAATACTGAGGCAATAACCTTTCGAGCCGATTGTTGTGACTAATTGAACTCGTCAGTTTGTCTGTTGTTACTTGTGCAGATTCTCTATTTATTCAGCTTCGCCTATTTTTCAGATTGTAGAAGGTTAAATACCCAAAAACATTAACTCCTGTACAAACAATGTTCTACACAAAGAGTATTTAAGGTTGTTAATAAGACGAAAAAACTATATTAAAAGAATATTATTGAAGTTTTTTCCCAACACCAAATCGTTATTTTTAACACCTCGACACTTGTTTCGATCACCAAGTGATCATCTTCAAAGAGGAAGATTAAACTTCCTCTTTGAAGGTGATGATGAAGATGAGGTGTTGAAAATAACGATTTGGTGTTGGGAAAAAACTCCAGTAATTTTCATTACTACACCAAAGGTTCCAAACAGTGCATCATAAGTATATTAAAAGAACTCGAAATATCACTTATGATGCAGAAAAATGTTTTAAGAAAATAAAAATTTCAGATGAAGATGACAGAACGGTCGTATTCAAGAACATCTCGTTAGGAATGCAAGACATGATAAAATTTGTCGTTTAATATTTGCCAAACTGTGTGAATATCTTAAAGTTGATTAAGAAGTGAAATGAAATAGAAAGAACGAAAACTTTTCAATTCGAAAATATACTGACAAGTTGACAATACTGTTGACCATATTATTAACATTTGACAGATGTTTAGCTAAATGATCAATGTGTACTCGACAGTATTTTTGTGTGGGATGAAAATTTTAATTTTTCAGTACCAAGTGAAACGTATTCTGGAATATTCAAATTTATATTATTTGCCTTGAATATAATCGATTTTGTTTTAGAGATATTTCAAATCAACTCATCAACACATACTTGTAAATAATATTTCATAATTATAAATATTGGTCTCAAATTGATATTGATTGTGTCCAATTTTCTGCATACTGGAATATTTAGGTTTCCAGATAACGTAGCTTTAGAAAATGGAATTATTAATTTTTTTTTACAAAATAATTAAAGTGCTAACGAATTTTATAAAATCCTCTATTAGTTTGTCACCTCAGCTTGGATGCATAAATTGATAATGCCTTTTTATTCTTTCGTCAGCCTAAGTGGAGAGGGGTCTTGGCCAGTCACTTAGTATATTTTTGCAGATATATTAGTAGCGATCATAAGCTGTGAGAATTGAGTCAGTTAGTTGCAAATAGTTCAAAACAGCAGTTCACAACAGTTTAGTTTAGTCTTGGTCCTTATTTAATTAATGTATCATTGTCTGTATATGAATTTGTACCGTTAGTGACCTATATTAATTTTATTACAGAGAAGCTTTAAAAGATGCTGAACTAGAAGAGTATCAAAAACAACTTAGGCAAAGACCACATATGATAAGCATAAATACATCAAGCAATATTAAGAAGCAAGAGGAAAAGAAAAAAAAGAATGCTAAATATATTACAAGGTCATTTAAAACCTTCGAGTACCGGGTGAGTTTTTCTAGCAAAAATTATACTTCATTAATGATTTCATCTGAAATGATTAGTATTTGAGTATATTCTGTCAACCATTTGATAATGAATGTTCTTTTCAAGGAAGATGAACCAGAATCATCAGGAAACGAGAATTTTTCAGAATCATCTGGTTACTCTGATTGGGTTGCTGAGGAGAAGCCTGAACGCCCAAAGCGCTCCAATCGAAGACCAAACACAAATAACGTTCAGTATTCTGAAGAGGAAGATGAAGTTGATGAAGATGATGATTATGAAAATGATCATGATTATGGGGAGGGTCCAAGTAGTAGTAGTCGTAGTAGAGAAAACCATGTTAACCGAAAGAAGGAAAACAAATCTGTAAAACATAAAGAGAATAATGCTAGTAGAAGTAAGGTAAATAATAGTAACCATACTTCAAATGATTTTGATATGAGTTCTGATGATGAAGATGTCAGCAACACAACTACAGAAAATCACCTTGGCAAAGCTAAGCTTATCGTTAGGGTAAGATGATAGATCAACAAAAATTTTTAAATCTGCATATATTGAAATTTCAGCTTTCAAAAACCACTGCCGGTTCTACGTATACTGCCATACCTTCAACGAGTACTCTCCATTCCAATTCAAAGTTGAAAGTATCTGAACAATATAGATTGAGTGAGTGGCTGTCAGAGACTAGACCCCGAAAATCACCATATTATCCTCAGTTGGGCGATGAAATAGTTTATTTTATACAAGGACATCAGCTTTATTTAAATATAGTGGAAATAAAAAAAACTTATGAGATATGTATCAAGGAGTTACCATGGAACAAAATGACAATTCAGGTGAGTGGCTCTTTACATTTTATTGTTCTTGAATTCTTAGCAGATATATTTCATCAATAAATATGAGGTGGCAATAAGATTACTGCTCTTCAGAAGACAATTCTCGCTGATACTTATATTATGAATCGTTCTCATCCAACTCAGCTTGATGAAAACAGGTAAAGTCCAAAATAACTTACCACCCAAGAATAGTTCTGACCCCAAACACTCATCATGTTTGGGAATACAAATACCGACCTAATGGTCAAGGCCATGAGTAATGAGAAAATTGTTAGCTGGTACTCGAACTTGGACTTTGATATGCAAGGATCCACTGTTCAATTTGCTCATTTATGTAGTTGCCCATAAAGATAGTAGACGATTGAAAAGTTATAATCACTTTCGTCTCTGAATGAACATTTTTAAATGTTCTACATAAAAATTTGATATAGTTACAATTGTAAGATCAGAACGTGTTCAGCAAATTAAGTCCAGTTTCGCCTCTATTGGTTTGAAATGGTACATCTGCTGTTTTTTATATATAGGGTAACTCCAAGTATGCTGAATTCAGTACCTATTTTTCATCAAAATTTCAAGTGAACCAGCACTTGATTAATTAACAAGCTTAGAAATACTCGGCAAAAGATCACTTCTAAATTTTTCAATATACTAAAACCTAAGTGACTGTCTTTTATTTTTGGCTTAACTTATACCTATTATTTTAGGATCATGAATTTGTGAAAGTGATTGGTATACAGTATGAAATTAAACCTCCGAGATTATGCTGTTTGAAGTTGGCTCTTTTAGATGACGAAGGGAAATTAACTGGAAAAGTATTCACTGTCAAATACCACGATATGCCAGACGTGTTGGATTTTTTTGTTCTGAAACAAATGTACAACACTGCCTTGTCAAGAGATTGGAAAATTGGAGACAAGTGAGTAAAATATATTATTAGCCTCCATTAACTTTATATTTTTTAGTAATAATTCATGACTTTCAATCCAATAATTTGAAGGAAAACTTAAATTATTGCTAATGTTTCCAGGTATATTCTGTAAGGGTATTACATTCTCAATGAAGGCTCAAAAGTATTGAGAATTCTTTTAAAGCTTTTTCTAGTTTGTTGTCTCATCCATGCCACATTCCAACAGGAAACATTGCTGTGTGCTTTTTGGTTGACGTTGGAACAATGTTCGTTGCATGCAGAGATAATAGCTCCCGGTAATCGGTCTGCTGCTAACTCTTAGTCGGTAGAGTCTCTTTTTACAAAACCCATACGGTCTAAACAAGTTTCCAGGTCTACCTTATGAGCTTCCCAGTTAGTTTTCCTGGGGTTTTGATGAGATACAATCGAAGTATGAGACCCTCTGATTTCAAAGTCCATTTGTCAATGATCGGAACAAATTTTCTCATCAGACAAATTCCATTTCTCAACATAGTTACTTGTAAATGTAGTACTGAACTCGTACAATATATTTATGACCAAATGAATGCCAATAAGTTAGTATATGGAATTTTCTTTGACTTATCCCGAGCCTTTGACACCCTAAACTATGAAACTTTAAAAATCAAGTTAAATTCTCTTGGAATACGTGGTCATATTAACGACTGGCTCATGTCATTCACAAGGGAAAGACAAATGGTAGTGAAAATTGATGACTATACCTCTGAAAAATATGAAATAGAACTTGGAACTCCTCAGGGGAGTGTTCTTGGACCCCTGTTGTTTCTGCTATATGTGAATGACCTTCCCAACTATATAAAGGAGGGAAGGCTATTCATGTATGCAGATGACACAACGATTGTGGTCAGCGGACACACTACTGAGGAAATAATTTCGAAAATCAGAAATGTCATTGAACAGTTCTCCCGATGGTGTTTGGCTAATCACTTATTGGTGAACATTTCAAAAACAAAAATAATGGAGTTCACAAAAAGACGAGTTGACACAATGGATGTGATGGAATTTGATGGTTATACTGTTAAATGTAGCCAACAAACTCTATTTTTAGGAACTGTTTTAGATTCAAACATTCAATGGAATGAACAAATTAACACAGTCTGTGGCAAGCTCAATAAATCATTTTATGCTATCCATGCCTTGAAAGACACTCTTGACAGACATTCACTTATGAGTGTTTACTTTGGCATGGTGTATTCTACACTTAGCTACAATATTATCTCTTGGGGTCAAGCCAACGAATGGGTGCGTGCTTTCAGGCAACAAAAGAGAATAATAAGATTAATATTCGACTTAGATTTTGGTGAGTCTTGTAGAGGAACTTTTAAAAGAAATAAAATTCTGACTACCACTTGCATTTACCTATTTAAAATACTTATATTCGTACATAATAACAAAACAAAGCTTACATCGAATGCTCAAATACATCAGTATAGAACACGAAACAATCATCACTTATATCAATCAAAACTCAATCACACTTACTACAAAAAATCCCCAGAATGGGCGGGTGTTCACCTCTATAATTTATTGCCAAATCACCTAATGCAACTTTCACCAAAAAAGTTCAAGGTGGAATTGAAGAAATTTCTTTCGAATAGATGTTTTTATGATCTGAATGAGTATATGAACCATACATGAAAATTGATGAGTCTAATCTTTTAATATGATGTAACAATGTATTTTGTTTCTTGTGATATTTGCGTGATACAATTTTTATTTACTGTACAATATTTCTTATTCTATGTGACGAACCTATACATTGTACAAATGGCACAAAAAAGTAATATATTATCTATATATCTATCTATCTACGTCAAATAGCTCAGTAGTTTTGACTAATTAAATTCACAGTGTTACGTATTTACCTCTCGTTTGAATATAATTTTGATTCATTATTATTATTATCATTACTTTTTCTCACCCTGGTGATTTCTGAAAGTATGCTATCCTGTATTCATAACCTGTTGTAATATTCATATATATTACTGTGCTTGCCTCTATTTATGTCTATCTCGCTCACCCCTCGTATACGATATTTTGTCAATATAGTCGAAGTTAACGGTATTTTGTCAATATAGTCGAAGTTAACGATATTGTGCACATTTAAAGGTGGCGACACTCTCAAAGGCCAAGAAACCAATACATAGAAATGAACCGGCACGTGAACTGTAGACTTGGCGGTTCGTATTTCGTAACTTTTACTAACCGAGTTTTATGATTGGCTGAAGAGTCATAAAATCAAATTTGGATTTGGTTATCGCCATCGTGCCCAGTTCAGGAACTGATCGTGATTTGATTGTTGAAATTCGAAATTGGTGTTGTTATAATTACTTAAAATTTTCTCTGAAGATTCCTGCACTGACGCCTGTCAGATATAATCCAACGCCCTTCGTGGTATTAGCCAGGGGAGTAGTTGTTTTGTGATAGGCGTCAGTCAATTTAACCTACTGTGTAGGTATATTCGAGACTGGTTTGAATGTTTAAAGTTCATTTCTTTAGATTTAATAATAGGAGATTCCAAAAACTACAAAGCAGCAGGAATAGATAATCTGAAAAGTGGAACTTTCAAACTAGTGGCTCAGTTTGTAGCAGAACCGATGTCCCACATATTCAATAGAGTAGCAGAAATCGGCAACTTTCCATTGTTCTTCAAAAATTCCATGGTTGCTCCTATTTTCAAAAGTGGATGTAGAGATGAAGTAGTCAACTATAGATCAATATCTTCAATAACAAATCTCGATTAATTTCTAAAAAAAATGATCAAAGTGAGGTTAGACTCATATATACAAAAACATATGATATTATCTGACTCACGATTTGGTTTTTGATCAGAAAAATTCACCAAAAAATGCGGTATCACAGTTCCTCAATTATAATTTACGAAGCACTCAATAGAGGTAAATAATCACTGGGGATTTTTATTAACCTATCATCTGAAAATATTGGCAAGAGAGGTAATGCATATAAATTGATCGAAACATATCTCACGGATAGAAAACAGATTTCAAGAATGAGGAATATGAAAAGCAGTGTTAAAAAAATAGAATGACTGCCGGAACAGTCCTGGGACCGTTGCTTTTCAGTATTTATGTGAACAGATTGTTTATGATTGAATTGTTTACGATTCTGCAGATGATACTGTTGTTCTTTAGCATGACCAATCTTGCGCTAAGGTCAAAAATATGGCAGAGAAAGAACTAGAAATGATCAAAGATTGGTTCGACCATAAACAGCTTTCATTGAATTTCAACATAACCTATTATTTGCCAGTTTATAACAACAAATCTACACTTCCTCAGTTTAATCAAAAAACTATGTAAAACTCCTTCAAGATATCTCCAATTAACCATATAAAGTATTTAGGGGTTCTCATAGATCCTTACATGAGATGGGACTCTAATATTAATTATAGTGTTAAAAAATTGCGGTGTATACTGTACAGGTTTTGTCAACTGAACGATAGATAGAACATTGAAGAAAAAAATCATTTACTTCAGTTTGGTACAAAACCGTTTAATATACTGCATAATAGGATGGGGCGGGGTATATAAGTCACACCTTCACCCACTGGATGTCATTAAAAGAAAATTATTGAAACTGGCGTTGATTAAACTTCCTCATTATCCCAGTGATGTGTTATATAGTTCTGAATATTCAGGAGTATTCGATCCCAAACAGCTGTTCTGCAGGTCACTGGTATTGACATAATATAAGGAAACATTGTGTAGGCCAATTCATAACTACCCCACTCGAAATAAAAACAGGTATATAGCACCATGTGTCTACAAGTCAACGGAGCAAAGATATCACCATTTTTTGGGCGCCGTTGTGTTTAATTATCTTGTGTCTTATACTCGACTGAAACATTCATTAAATGAATACATACGCAGCATACCTCGCACAAAAATTAGTAGAATATTTGAGTAATTAGGTGTCAATTTCATACAAATCTCATATAACAATTAGTCAAACGATTAATCAGAGCAATTGGGTGTCAATTTAAAAGTCAACAAAAATAATATGTAAAACAAATATTCTAATTTTAAATCATCTGAAGGAACAATTCGGTCAGGTCAGTCTCAACTTCCTACACAGTAGGTTGAATGGACTGACGCCTATCAGAAAACAACTACTCCCCTGGCTAATACCACGAAGGGCATTCCTTTAGATTAGTCTTTCTCAAGGCACTGGAGGCCTATAGGGGGGCAGTAAAGGGCACAGAGAAGATTGGGGGGCGATGAAGCGG